>CM031953.1:2428157-2541985 GCA_018749465.1 Paracanthobrama guichenoti
GCTACCATTGCTTTCTTGTTCACCGCTCATCCCAGCCAGCAGTCTATCTTTCACCCCTTTCCCACCCCCTTACACTCATCTGGATGCAGTGTGGGCTCTCCCATTCAAATGCAGTGTGTGAGCTTTCACAATCCAATCGTGTGCTCCCCCATTCAAATCGCAGTGTGAGCTCTCCCATCCAGATGCCATGCTGGCCTCCTGGTCGAATTGCAGTGAGAGCCTATACCTTTCGGATGCAGTAGGGACTCTTCCCATTCAAATCGCAGTATGATACCTCATGTTTCTAATCAGGGGGGCTCTCCCATTTGGATTGCAGTGTGAGCCCTTCTGTCCAAGCGCTTTATGACTGGAGGAGGGTCTCCTCACCTGGAAGAGACAGACCCTTGCATCCCCTCATAGTTCAGGCCCTCACAGGCCATGTGAGTCATTTTATGGTATCCTTTTCCGCTCTGAGGATCGTTGGGCCTGTCTCTCTTGGGTTAGAAGCTCCTGCCCCTTCTATGACATTGGTAAGCCTAATGTTCTGTCATTTGTAGGCTCCATATTGTGGATGCAGTGGTGGGGAAATCTCCAACCTCAGTGGCAAACATGTCCTGCAAGAGCTCGATACTGCCCCTGCAGTGCCCTGCAATGGCTCCCACAGGAGCTGCACTAACATTATTGCTTCTAATTCTACTTTCTCTCCAAGGGCCCTATTTTTACGATCTGAGCACATGGTCTGAAGCGCAAGGCACAGGTGCACTTAGGGTGTTTCTGAATCCACTTTTGCTAGTTTAACAATGGAAAAAAACTATCTGTGCGCCCTGAGCATGGTCCAAAAGGGTTGTACCTAGTCTCTAAAGTAGTCATAAATGTGTTTTGGGCATAACATGCAATAAACCAGTCAGAATCGCATCTCACATTCCCTTTAAAAGCCATTTGTGCTTGCACCATGGCAAATTCGCTATTTACATGGCGATGTATGAATGCTTCTCCAGAGAGGAATCCTCCAGGTTTTTGTTGGTCAATGGCGCAGTCAATTTTAGCTCCCTTTCAAGGGAACTCGCGCTGCATCACCGCTTCGGGAACGCCTCTGCGTGATTGTGTCGTGAAGCACGTATGTCATCAGTCCAATAGAGAGACGGAACGTCATAGGCGGGTGACGTCATAGACCCAGAAACTATAAAGCATACCGGCAAACACACGCCGTTAGCTTCTGTTACCTTCAACTAGCGCTCTGTGTCATTTGTCCGTCTCTCTGTGTTGTTTCTGAGTTCAGACTTTTCTTGTTTTCTTACACAAAATATTGAGAGAATAAAAGAGAGTAATTTGGCGAGCAAGCAGCGCTTCAGAAAGTGCCCTATCTCTGCCTTCACCCGGCAGATCCAGCGCCGCTTCTCTGGGTTTGGGAGCCCGCAATGCGGATTCTCCCGCCCGAGGGGCGGCCACGGTGCGGCCACGGTGCTGTAGTTATCTTCCTCCGAGGAGGTTGATGTCTGCAGCACCGAGGCAGGGATTGAGGACTCGCCACTTCAATCCTCTGCCAGTGAGGAGCTTGTGGATGTGTTGAGTAGAGCAGTGGCCAGATTACACATCGACTGGCCACAAGAACAACATTAGCGAGCTGCAGTAAAAAGCAGACTTGACGAGCGCTTTCTCCCCTCGCACACTGCTCAGCCTCCACATAGGAGCCTGCCGTTCTTTCCAGACCTCCATACCGAGGTGTCGAGGTTGTGGAAGCGGCCCATGTCATCCCGTATTTTCACCCCACAAACGTCTGTCTACAGTAATATCTCGGGGTTGAAAAGACATGGTTATGGCAAGATGCCGGTGGTCAAGGAGACGCTCGCGAGCCATCTCTTGCCCCAGTCTGCATCGGCCATAAAGGCTCCATCCTTGCCCACTAAGCCCCTTAAAGTCACCTCTTCGTTAGTGGGTAAGGCATACTCGGCAGCAGGTCAAGCCGCTGCATGTCTGCACACCATGTCCATCATGCAGGCATATCAGGCGGACCTGCCGAAAGACCTGGGTGAGAGCCACGAGATCGGAGCTGACGTTATTAATGAGCTCCAATCAACAGCAGATCTCGCTCTCCGGGCCACCAAGGAGATGGCCAGATGTGTCGGTCATTCTATGGCAGCCCTGGTGGCCACGGAGAGACATTTGTGGCTCAACCTTACGGAGATTTAAGGAACGCAATGAGCTTTTTGCTTGATGCACCGCTGTCTCCGGGAGGCCTGTTTGGTGACACTGTCACCTCTGTTACCGACAGGTTCCTGGAGGCAAAGAAGCAATCTGTGGCGCTCAAGCAGTTCCTTCCCCGTAAGCCCCAGGTCTCGTCTGCTGCTGGGTGGGAGCAGCAGACCCCGAGTATGAGCTCCTCCCATAGGGCGCAGCAAAAGCAGAGTGTCGCCACTAGTACAGTACCCCCGCAGAAAGGGTCGTCGGGTGCACGGCACTCTCAGGCACAGCCCTCCAAAGCCAAGACTGATTTGAGGACAGTCATTGTGTCGAGGAGGGCTGTGTCCAAAAAGTCCTGACGCCTTTGGGCCCAGGACTGTGAGGGTGATCCCCTCCACAGACGGGCGGTGCTTACCACAGCATACAGTACCCGTGCGTCCTCTGTGCCCTCACGGGGTCGATCCACCAACCCCGCCCGAGTGCCGGGGCGTGGATGACTCCATCCGAGGAAGGCTCGCACCCTCTAAGGAGGGAGTTAGCGCTGTTGAGCCAGTTGTTCCCTGCCGGCTCGCCGCTTCAGGGTGCTGTGCTCACAGTGCGGAGCACATCAGAGGCCAGTCTCGAGAGGCTGGTTCTCTTAGTAGATTTTGTGACCGATTGGGAGAATTTGCCACATATTTCTCATTGGGTCCTGCAGTGCATAAGAAGTGAGTACACCATTCAGTTCAGATGCCGTCCTCCCAGTTTCAACGGGGGTCCTCTCCACTGTGGTGGGTGCTTCCCTTCGGTCTAGCTCTTTCACCCCGCACATTCATGAAGTGCATGGACGCTGCTCTGGTCCCCTTGCGTATGCAGGGGATACGTGTGCTCAATTACATCGACGACTGGCTGATCCTAGCACAGTCAGCTCGTCTCGTGGTCCAACATCGAGATGTTGTTCTCACGTATATGAGGAGGTTGGGGCTGAGGCTCAACTCCAAGAAGAACATCCTTTCTCCTGTGCAGAATATCACTTATCTGGGCGTGAGTTGGGATTCGGTCTCTATGCAGGCCCGTCTGTCAGAGCCTCGCATAGGGTCGATCCTCTCGGCCATGAGAGGGGTGAAGCTAGACCAGTCACTCACTGCAAAGCAGTTCCAGAGACTGTTAGGTCTGATGGCGGCAGCATCCAACGTGATTCCTTCGGGTCTGCTGTACATGAGGCCTCTGCAGTGGTGGCTCAAGACCAAAGGTTTTTCCCCGAGGGGAAACCCCTTTCGCATGATCAAGGTTTCGCGGCGGTGTCTCCGCACCTTAGTTATGTGGAAGGATCCTTGGTTTCTGGCCCAAGGCCCGTCCCTGGGGGCACCATGTCAGCATGCGTCTCTGACCACAGATGCCTCCCTGATGGGTTGGGGGGCGACCATGAGTGGTCACTCTGCCCAGGGCCTGTGGCAGGAGAACCATCATTCGTGGCACATAAATTGCCTGGAAATGTTGGCAGTGTTTCAGGCTCTGAAGCACTTCCTGCCACATCTCATCCATCATGTGCTTGTGCACACAGACAGCACATCGGTGGTCTCCTATATAAACCATCAGGGAGGTTTAAGGTCCCGTCGCTTATACAAGTTGGCGCGCCTTTGGGCTCAGGGGAAATTGCTGTCAGTCAGGGCAATGTACATCCCAGGGAGCCAGAATGTTTAAGCAGACATCCTGTCGAGGCAGGGGCTGAGGCCCAGGGAGTGGAGCTCCTTTGGGAAAAATTTGGCAGGGCTCACGTGGACCTGTTTGCCACTCACGAGAATGCTCATTGTTGTCTGTGGTTCTCCCTGTCGCCCCCCCCAGCTCCTCTCGGGCTGGACACGATGGTACAGGAGTGGCCGAGGCTGCCCCTGTATGCTCTCCCCCCTGATTGCTCTGCTTCTGGGAGTTCTACAGAGAGTGCGCCGGGACGGAGCCCGTCTTCTGCTAGTAGCCCCGTTCTGGCCAGGCTGAGTATGGTTCTCGGACCTTGTGTCTCTCCTCGACAGCTCTCCCCTCGAGATTCCTCTCAGGAGAGACCTTCTCTCTCAGGAGGGCGGTGTCTTCATACACCCTCGCCCAGAGTTGTGGAAACTGTGGGCCTGGCCTCTGAGGGGGCCCAGCTCATAAGCTCTGGTCTCTCAACCAAGGTTGTTGAGACCATTCTACACTCCAGAGCTCCCTCCACAAGGAAACTTTACGCTCTAAAGTGGAGACTTTTCACCTTATGGTGTAGAGATTGCCTGTGGGATCCAGTTAACTGCCTTGCGAGCGCGGTGCTGGAGTTCCTGCAGGAGAGATTCTCTGCTGGGTTAGCTCCCTCCACACTAAAGGTGAACGTGGCGGCCATAGCAGCTTACCACAATCCTTTGAGTGGTGTTTCTCTGGGGCGACACCCACTAGTAACTCGTTTCCTCCGTGGAACCTTGAGGCTAAGGCCTGTGACACGCACCAGGGTGCCGGCCTGGGACCTATCCATCATCCTGCAGGGCCTTTCCGAGGCTCCCTTCGAGCTGCTCGAGGAAGTTTCCGAGAAGTTTCTCACTTTAAAAACTATATTCCTGCTTGCTATTTCTTTGTTGAAGAGAATAGGAGCTTTACAAGCCCTCTCTGTTGCACCCTCGTGCTTGGAATTTGCCCCAGGCATGGCCAAGGCCTTCCTCGCTCCGAGGCCCGGGTATATTCCTAAGGTTCTCACTAATCCTGTGAGATCTATTGTTCTCCAGGCCTTTTGTCCTCCTCCTTTTTTGACGTCAGACCAGGAAAACTGAATCTGCTTTGCCCGGTTCGTGATTTAGACACGTATGTCCACAGAGCTGCCCTGTGGAGGAGAACCGACCAGCTGTTTGTCTGTTTTGGACCACCCTTGCGAGGGGGTCCAGTTTCAAAGCAGAGGATGAGCAAGTGGGTGGTCGAGGCCATCTCACTCACTTATGTGGCGGCCGGACAGCATTCTCCTTTGGCTGTTCGGTCCCACTCCACTAGGAGTATGGCCGCCTCTCTGGCACTTTCGGCAGGGGCCTCCCTGCAGGATATTTGTGATGCAGCAGGGTGGTCCTCTCCGCACACCTTTTATTAGATTCTATGAACTCGATGTTAATGTTACTCCGGGGTCTCGGGTGCTCGCCTCTTAACTCCATGCCACAGGTGGGCATCCAGTCTCATATGGGGACATGGGTATTCTCGTTCCCAAAGCGGTGACGCAGCGCGAGTTCCCTTGAAAGGGAACGTCTTGGTTACGACTGTAACCTTAGTTCCCTGAATGGGGAACGGGATGCTGCGTCACCCTGCCGTACTCCCCGCATGACCACAAGCGCCTTGTTTCAGGCCTTTTCAGAAGTTAATGGCGTGTGTTTGCTGGTATGCTTTATAGTTTCCGGGTCTATGACGTCACCCGCCTATGACGTTCCGTCTCTCTATTGAACTGATGACATACGTGCTTCACGACGCAGTCACGCAGAGGTGTTCCTGAAGCGGTGATGCAGCGTCTTGTTCCCTATTCAGGGAACTAAGGTTACAGTCATAACTGAGACATTTCCTCAAAATAGCAACGTGCCAACAATGCGCCTGAACACACCTCATTTTCAGACCAGCATGCTCATGGGCGAACAGATGGGCACCAGTGCATTTGCTATTTAAATAGTGTGGCGCTGGAGGTGAAAATTATAACTGCGATGGGCTGAAACTAGCAAAAAACACTAGCGCCTGGCATCGCATTGAGCCGTGTGTAGGCCCCAAGTGTTTTGGGAGGTCTTCAAGATCAGCGAGCCTAATTACACATGCCAATTATACCTAAATAGATGTGAGCATTTCGATCCAGTAAATCCAGCATGCTGTCCAAATTTTACTTTGAAATTTTGGAGGGGCAAATCAAATGTGACCAATCACAGAAAGTAGGGACACAAGTCGGTTCTGGAGCATTTTGAGTTATTCACAGATTCTGAAAGTGTAGTCTCCAAGCTTTCCAACGATGTGTAACACATGGAAATCTGATAATATTTGGATAAGTTGTGGCCATTTGGAGGTAGGCACTCAAAAAAGCTCAAAAGGGAGAAAACGGCCTCTAAGGAATGTGCAGTTCTCACCTGTTCTCACCTGCTGGGAGTGACAACAGGGCTCATTTACATCGCATTTAGATAAGCCGTTTTCTACATAAAACATGGTGAATTGATTTCATTGTGCAGCATTAGGACTTTTTGAACAGGATTCTGTGATAACCATGATCACGGAGAGGCTTCTTCGTGATCTCAACTAAGATTCTGCAAAAAAGCAAACATCACCAATTTTGAAAAAAAAAAATGCTTCTTTCTCAGACTTGTGTCACTGGTTTCCGTGACGGGTCACAAATATCCTTCCTGAGCCTAAGCTATTTATTTATTATATAGGCACACAAACACATGAATTTTAGTTATTATACTTATTAAACGTAAGTTCAGGAGGAGTTTGCCCATCTAATCTTCTAATTATTACCAGGATATAAAAGCAGCCTCTTCTTTCATCAGTTCATTCGACATCCCTTCTCCTCCTTCATGTGTTTTGCCTATGTAATCGTCAGTAGTAGTAGAAAATCCTATCCAAGACCCTCCATAGCAGACAGCAAGCCAAAACTGTTTACCATGTACACCTCTCTGTGAAATATTTCTGTCAAATGGATGGCATTCAAATATTAGCGTCATTCTGAACAGACCCATTGACAGCTGTTCATTCAAATTAAAATGTTTATTGCACAAATTGTCACCCCAAACATTTGTCTTGGTGTGAAGAGGCCTTAACACTGCATTTATTGGAAATTATTGTTGCAATAATTGCAATTGTTGGCCTACTGAAAACCATAGGAACATCATTTAGACTCTGTAAACTATAAACATGGATGCTTTTGATAAAACTAATCATAGTGACTTGATTCGTCTGGCAATTTTGAGTGAACCGCTAAGACACTAACTTGTTTTGTTAGTGTTCATTAAGGCCCTGTTTACACTTGTTCTTAATATGTGATTTGGTCAGTCAGTTCACAAGTGGACGACACTAAATACAGGTGTAAACGGGGTCTAAAATGTTTTGAGATGGTCCACCACTTTGAGCAATAATTCTCAATAATTTGAGCAATCAAGAGCCAATTGTTGTTGTGTCACCAGTAGTTTGCTGTTGTTCTGTCTCAATGGTTTCTTTTTCGATTGAAACAATGGACTTGGGCAGTGTTGTCACATAGTGGGCAAAATAATTAGCATGTGCGAGGTGAGTGAACATTGTAAACATGGTTCAAAAATCTGACTGAAGTGTAATCTAAAAACGGATGTGTACTTCAGGCTCATACATACCTACCATATGAATAAAAATTATACTATAGTATACTCCTAGAACACATAGCTGATGGGAGCAATTACAATAGTGGGAGACAGACTAGTTTAGTTCTGTAAAAACTATGTGGATGCAATGTAAACTGTAATATATTATGCTCTGAAGCTGGATTGAAGAGATGAATGACAGACACATGCTTTGCATGTTCACTTTACTGAGTGCTCAAATACAAACGGAGAACTCATGTACATGCAACTGGGCATGGCTTAACATCCCAGGCATCTATTACACTAAAACCCTTTACAAAAATAAGTAACTTCAAGTTCTCTGTTTTTTTTTTTTTTTTTTTTTTTTTTTTTTTTTTTTTTAGTATACTTTCAAATAAAAATTCTAATATATTTTAAGTATACTTTATGTAGTAAGTATACTAATATCAGTGTACTGGAAGTATACTTGTGTTTCAATAATACTTGGGACTAAATTGGCCCACTTTTTAGTATATAAAAGTATACTTTTATACTTTAAGTGTAAGAGTAGTAAACTTTGAGTACACAACCAGTTTACAACTAAGGGTCAGATTTACTAAACAGGGCAAATTAGCGTAAGAGCAAATTCCAAAATAGCGCAGATTGATCTATTTATGATGTACAAATGAAAGAATACAGACGCAGCCGGATAATTTCCACAATGACCAACACTGTGTTGAGTGTTACCAAGAACAGCAAAATTAGGGTCTGGTTTAAGACATGCTTTTTTGGGTGGTAGATAATGGTACAAATACCAGTAAATTGATCTACGCAAACCTTAGTAAATCACCATTCAATCTTATTCATTTAAATACTCTCCTCCCATCCATTTTGAGTCTGAAAGAGAAACTCCTACAAATGCATATGCAATAAGGTCAGCCTCAAAAATAACTCTGTCCATGCCTTTTCAGTGCTAATTTTTCACTGCATGTCTTTAGTAAATAGTAGAGGACTTTGTCTCCCTTCCAGAGTCCAGAGAGGGCTTTGTCTCCCTTCCAGAGTCCCGAGAGGACTTTGTCTCCTGTCCAGAGTCCCGAGATGACTCCTGTCCCTGTCCAGTGTCCAGTGATGGCTTCAGTCCCTGTCCAGCATCCAGTGATGGCTCCAGTTCCTGTCCAGTATCCAGCAATGGCTCCAGCTCATGAGCTCATGAGCTTGCAGGTCCCTGGTTTCCTGATCTGCCGGCGCCACTCTGGTCTCTTGAGCTACCAGCGCCACCCTGGTCTCCTGAGCTACTGGCTTCATCCTGGTCTTCCTGGAGGCTTTCCATCCTGCCTAAGTCTCTCCTAGTCAGCCTCCAGGCCAACCACCCTCCCTCCCTCTCAGCTCAGTCACCTGTCACTTCTGCACTACACTTACCAGCCTCCTCCCTGGCTCTCAGCATGCACTTCATAATCACCCACACCTGTTACCCATCACCCTCGTCAGCAGCACATAAAAGCACACACTTCGTCTCATCTCATTGTCCAGTCTTGTTTCAATGAAGTGGACTACTTACCTTATCTTCAACGATCATCTCCTACGATTATCTCCAGCAAATATCGCCAGTCTTTGTACTCCAGCATCTTCCTGTCCCTTGTGTCTCCCGTGTTCTCCTGTCAAGCTACCCTCGAGGACTATTACCGTCATACTCCCCTATCGCAACGAGGTCTGTGCATCCATCCAGCTACATGTTCAACCATCCACACTCGCCTGGACCTGTAATACAAAGAACATTCTCATTATCAAGTTATTCTCTGCATCCAACGTATTCATTCTTTGCCAACCTACCTGTTATCACCTATCTGCTCTTAGCTGTCAGTAAAGTTCTCCACTAACTGTTCTTCTCCGAGTCTGAGTTTACGTTCCCTAACATGGACTAGCCAACACAAAATTCAGATACTCAGAATTAAAGGTGCACTATGTAACTTTTCCATCCGTTAGAGGTCGTAGTTTGATGATGCCAAGTTTGAGCGCAGAATCTTGGGACATGTGGTCTTCACTTCACAACTGGTGGAAAAGAATCGGGATAGGACCCGGGGCAGAAATCAAGTTCATGGATGCAACTGTAGTATGAAGCAGAGCAGGACCAAGTGTTGTGGAGCTGAGCGAGGCCACTGGAGCGATTGTTAATAAGATGAACTCAATACACATCTCGCAAGAAGTGGGACTTTTATTATACCACAGTTGCCGGCACCATTTTTGCTTTTCCTGGTCATGAGTATGAGGTAACGCAGCTCTGTTTATCATATTAGATACATCTGAGTATAAAATGATGTTATAATGTTACTCTGTGTGTTCACTCGGTGGCTGCTATGACACTTGTTGCACACTGCAGTAAGAATAAAGCGTTTCTGCAAAATAAAACCGAAGGTAACGCAGATATGTGCCCTCGCACGTCCCAGTTCATTGGTTAAAATAGCAATTTTCTCACAATTTACAAATAGTTGGAAACATTTGGGATATTGTAAGTACTCAAACAAAATATATAACACTGGCCTAGTGGTTTTGGATATTTTACTGAATTTTTTTTCCCATAGTGCACCTTCAGGGATGTATCTTTTTTTTTTTTTCTTTTTCTTTTTTTTTTTTTAGATACTTTTCACTCTTCTATAAAGTTTCATATAGCGTCTACCATTGCCATTTTTCTGTATCTGCCTGCTCTCTCTTTGTCTGTTTTTTTTCTTGCAGATAACAGTTATTCTGCTCCTCTGCCAGCGCTGCTGCCAGTCTGTTTGCCTACTTTAAAATGAATAGAAACAATTTAATGGACTTTGTGGCAAGACTGCAAAAAACAGTGATGCAGTATCCCATTAAAACCAGCCGCAACTCCAAACAAATGAAGATTCACAATGATTGAAGAGTCATTTGATCGCTGTTTTCTTTAATGATCTCTTATTTTGTCTCTCTTTTTTATGTGACTTACGTATTTGAGATAACTTAAAAAGCAATGGTTACATCACAAGTCTTTTTTTTTTTTTTTTTATAAATATATTGTAGCCTTTCTTTTTGACTTGCAATTCATTACTAATAACTTGTGATTTATGATGTAGATAAGGACAACTATAGAACAACATCTACACATACTGGCACAAAGATGACGGTTAAGTGGTTATTCTCATCAGATCAGTGATGTATGTTGTAGGGAGTAATGAGGCTGGGTGGTGCTGGGAGAATGGACAGGGTAAGGTTATTAAGATAGCAACACAGATACAGGGATGAGGATCTTTTATGTCCCATCGGCGTGACAAACAACACCAGCGAACAAGCTCAAGAAATGAACCTACTGTAGCAACATCTATTGAATATATTAATCGCTGTAGATAAAGCAACAATGGTTAACATGGTGAACAGGTTTGTCTCACAAAACTATCAAGATATGTCTGGGTCATAGTTCATCTAATAATTTAAACAAACAAATTACATTTACTTAGTAAGTAAATTAGGCCTATTTTCTGACAAATTCACATTTTACTTTATTTCTTTATTACATTTAATTAACCAATCAGTTAAGTAATTGACAGTAAAAAGAAAAAAATACATGAATGGGAATCTAATAAGAATTACCACTGAAACATTGCAATAATAATTAATAATATGCTTAATTTCCATTATGTAAGAAATAGCATTTCTAACCTTGACAATTACATGTTGGATTCAAACTTAAAGGGAAACAAAAGAAAAAGAAGAAAATTCTGAAATTCTGTCAACATTTCAAGACATGAGGTGAGCCTCAGCTTCCAAACCTGAATGACTTCTGTGGAACACAAAAGTATCTTGAAAAATATCTTGATAGAAAAATATCTTAATATATTCTTTATATATACACTTACCTAAAGGATTATTAGGAACGCCTGTTCAATTTCTCATTAATGCAATTATCTAATCAACCAATCACAATCAGCAATGGCAGTTGCGTCAATGCATTTAGGGGTGTGGTCCTGGTCAAGACAATCTCCTGAACTCCAAACTGAATGTCAGAATGGGAAAGAAAAGTGATTTAAGCAATTTTGAGCGTGGCATGGTTGTTGGTGCCAGACGGGCCGGTCTAAGTATTTCACAGTCTGCTCAGTTACTGGGATTTTCACGCACAACCATTTCTAGGGTTTACAAAGAATGGTGTGAAAAGGGAAAAACATCCAGTATGCGGCAGTCCTGTGGACGAAAATGCCTTGTTGATGCTAGAGGTCAGAGGAGAATGGGCCGACTGATTCAAGCTGATAGAAGAGCAACTTTGGCTGAAATAACCACTCGTTACAACCGAGGTATGCAGCAAAGCATTTGTGAAGCCACAACACGCACAACCTTGAGGCGGATGGGCTACAACACAGAAGACCCCACCGGGTACCACTCATCTGCACTACAAATAGGAAAAAGAGGCTACAATTTGCACAAGCTCACCAAAATTGGGCAGTTGAAGACTGGAAAAAATGTTGCCTGGTCTGATGAGTCTCGATTTCTGTTGAGACATTCAGATGGTAGAGTCAGAATTTGGCATAAACAGAATGAAAACATGGATCCATCATGCCTTGTTACCACTGTGCAGGCTGGTGGTGGTGGTGTAATGGTGTGGGGGATGTTTTCTTGGCACACTTTAGGCCCCTTAGTGCAAATTGGGCATCTTTAAATGCCATGGCTTACCTGAGCATTGTTTCTGACCATGTCCATCCCTTTATGACCACCATGTACCCATTCTCTGATGGCTACTTCCAGCAGGATAATGCACCATGTCACAAAGCTCGAATCATTTCAAGTTGGTTTCTTGAACATGACAATGAGTTCACTGTACTAAAATGGTCCCCACAGTCACCAGATCTCAACCCAATAGAGCATCTTTGGGATGTGATGGAACGGGAGCTTCGTGCCCTGGATGTGCATCCCACAAATCTCCATCAACTGCAAGATGCTATCCTATCAGTATGGGCCAACATTTCTAATGCTTTCAACACCTTGTTGAATCAATGCCACATAGAATTAAGGCAGTTCTGAAGGCGAAAGGGGGTCAAACACAGTATTAGCATGGTGTTCTTAATAATCCTTTAGGTGAGTGTATATATATATATATATATATATATATATATATATATATATATATATATATATATATATATATATATATATATATATATATATATATATACATATATATATATATATATATATATATATATATATATATATATATATTTATATATATATATATATATATATATATATATATATATATATATATATATATATATATATATATATATATATATATATATATATATATATATATATATATATATATATATATATATATATATATATATATATAAAAGATAGATATATATATATATATACACACACAAACCCGATTCCAAAAAGTTGGGACACTGTACAAATCGTGAAAAAGAAATGCAATAATTTACAAATCTCATAAACTTAGATTTTATTCACAATAGAATATAGATAACATATCAAATGTTGAAAGTGAGACATTTTGAAATGTCATGCCAAATATTGGCTCATTTTGGATTTCATGAGAGCTACACATTCCAAAAAAGTTGGGACAGGTAGCAATAAGAGGCCAGAAAAGTTAAATGTACATATAAGGAATAGCTGGAGGACCAATTTGCAACTTATTAGGTCAATTGGCAACATGATTGGGTATAAAAAGAGCCTCTGAGTGGCAGTGTCTCTCAGAAGTCAAGATGGGCAGAGGATCACCAATTCCCCCAATGCTGCGGCCAAAAATACTGGAGCAATATCAGAAAGGAGTTTCTCAGAGAAAAACTGCAAAGAGTTTGAAGTTATCATCATCTACAGTGCATAATATCATCCAAAGAGTCAGAGAATCTGGAACAATCTCTGTGTGTAAGGGTCAAGGCCAGAAAACCATACTGGATGCCGTGATTTTCGGGCCCTTAGACGGCACTGCATCACATACAGGAATGCTACTGTAATGGAAATCACAACATGGGCTCAGGAATACTTCCAGAAAACATTGTCGGTGAACACAATCCACCGTGCCATTCACCGTTGCCGGCTAAAACTCTATAGGTCAAAAAAGAAGCCATATCTAAACATGATTCAGAAGCGCAGGTGTTTTCTCTGGGCCAAGGCTCATTTAAAATGGACTGTGGCAAAGTGGAAAACTGTTCTGTGGTCAGACGAATCAAAATTTGAAGTTCTTTTTGGAAAACTGGGACACCATTTCATCCGGACTAAAGAGGACAAGGACAGCCCAAGTTGTTATCAGAGCTGAGTTCAGAAGCCTGCATCTCTGATGGTATAGGGTTGCATGAGTGCGTGTGGCATGGGCAGCTTACACATCTGGAAAGGCACCATCAATGCTGAAAGGTATATCCAAGTTCTAGAACAACATATGCTCCCATCCAGACGTCGTTTCTTTCAGGGAAGACCTTGCATTTTCCAACATGACAATGCCAGACCACATACTGCATCAATTACAACATCATGGCTGCGTAGAAGAAGGATCCGGGTACTGAAATGGCCAGCCTGCAGTCCAGATCTTTAGCCCAGAGAAAACATATTCATATATATATATATATAACAAAACAAAACAAAAACAACATGGAACAACATGAGGGTTAGAAAATAATTACATAATTTTCATTTTGGGTTAACTATCCCTTTAATGATGTTGATTAATATATTATATATTTTTGAATTGTACATAGACGTAAGGTAAACCATTTTCCAATTAATTTTTAGCACATTAGGTGAACACTCATTGCCTTTCAGGGTGCTGGACTCAGATAATCAAGTAAAGGTCAGTAACAGATCAGCCATGATGCTGGGAAGGTCATTGGCTACGGTTTATTCATCAAACTTGGTGAATGGTGGCTAATTAGCAAAGCTAAAGAGGCGCTTTGACATGACCGGATATTTAAGATAGAGAAGGTGAAGTAATCAGGTGTGTTGATGCTCCTAAGAATGAAATGGTTTCAGGCTTCCGTCATTCAGAGCCTGAAGTGAATGCAGTGTTGCCAAAGCATTGCATGCTTGGAACGCAGTAGATCAGCTCCTGTAGAGTAAATGAATGCTCGGCTGGAGTTGAATCTAAACAAGTGCTTTTACAACCATATCCCTTGATATCTTGAGCAAAGCCACTTGGGATGCGCGAGGCAGATGCCTCATATTACAACTCCGAAGGCATGTGACTGTTCTTCATATCTGACTGAGATAAAGGCAGACAGGGTGAAGAGGTCTGCTGTCCGATATCTGAGTGGTGTCCTCCAGATATGAGTGAGTGTCTTTTGGCTTCAAAATTCTGTGACCTCATATGGTGTTGTTGTGCAATGCCTCCAGCTCTGGGCCTCTCATAGCTGGATGAGGCTCTGAGCGTTTGAGCCAGTGTCTGGCATTTGGTGTGGTTTTCCTTCCTGCGGTTCAGCGAACTCTTGTTTGTCTGTCTTTTTGTTTTCAAAGCAGTCCCTCTCGTCTGATTTTGGCCTGCTCTCTAAATTATGGATCAGTGCGCGTTCCTCTCGCCTCGTCGGAAGCACCGGAAAACAGTGGGCTACCACAGCTAGCTCATCAGAGAAAGGTCAGGCGTGTTTGGAAGGCACAGATTTCCTCAACCACATTAATTTGAGCAGGAAAAAAGATTTGAAAAAAATCCTCCTGCAAAATGGCAAATGGATATTCATTAAGTCGCAACTATCTCTCATTTGTTTCTATGTCTCTTTCAATTATTACTGGTGCTTGAAAAGACATGAATCGCTATTATTTGTCCTAATACAGTAAGTTTGTCACATAATTTTAATAAGATACATGATCACAAGAATAACAAACACAGGAAACTTTAATGAACACTAGAAGAATGCATGAATAGTAATAACCACACATACTGTGTAGTCCACAAATTCGGCAAATCCTCACAAATTCGACAGTGATCCTCCCCAAACAGCAGCATCTGGCCGAGGATGTCATCCATCCCGCTCCAGAAGAGATGTTTGAGCGTTTCATCATCCCAGCGCGCCTGGTTGTACAGATCCAAATAGCCCTCCACATATTCCTCCAGCATCTGGCTTTGGAAGTAACAGTCCTCTTTAATAATTGCGGTCTGTTTGTCTGTCATGTACTGGTTTTAACAAGATACATGACGCCAGGAATAACAAACACAGGAAACGTTAATAAATGCAAGAAGAATGCATGAATAGTAATAATAACCACACTACATATAAACACGAACAGACAAGGGTCTGAACAGAACATGGAGATTATACTGTGTACACAGGCTTAACAAAGCCTAAATATGCTAAGTGTGTTGTTAATGGACCATGATTTGTTATTGAGAGTATTTTTTATGTTTTTGTGTATGTGATAATAAATATTGTATGTTTCTAACTGTTGTGTGGACCCCAGGAAGACTAGTGGTGATCTTGGGCATAGCAAATGGGGATCTGAATAAATAAACAAACAAACAAGGGAACACAGGTTAGTGTAATCAGTAACCAAGGAGACTAACTAGGGCACAAAACTGGGAAGGGTAAAATTAAAGAGTAAACAAGAAACCAAGAACAAAAACACAACTAAACGCTAAAGAAAAAAATGCTGACAAAGTTATGGATTTGAACAAACCTCAAAATCTAAGGACGATACTGCAATATTCACTCTCCCATGTTTGTGCATGAATGACACCCAACATATTTAAATTTTGCGTTTGATGCCAAGGACCCCTAAATATGATAATATCCTAGCAAACCATTTAGATATTTTCATGTACAAACCCGATTCCAAAAAAGTTGGGACACTGTACAGATTGTAAATAAAAAAGGAAAGCAATAATTTACAAATCTCATAAACTTATATTTTATTCACAATATAATATAGATAACATATCAAATGTTGAAAATTAGACATTTTGTCATGCCAAATATTGGCTCATTTTGGATTTCATGAGAGCTACACATTCCAAAAAAGTTGGGACAGATAGCAATAAGAGGCCGGAAAAGTTAAATGTACATATAAGGAACAGCTGGAGGACCAATTTGCAACTTATTAGGTCAATTGGCAACATGATTGAGTATAAAAAGAGCCTCTCAGAGTGGCAGTGTCTCTCAGAAGTCAAGATGGGCAGAGGATCACCAATTCCCCCAATGCTGCAGCCAAAAATACTGGAGCAATATCAGAAAGGAGTTTCTCAGAGAAAAACTGCAAAGAGTTTGAAGTTATCATCATCTACAGTGCATAATATCATCCAAAGATTCAGAGAATCTGGAACAATCTCTGTGCGTAAGGGTCAAGGCCAGAAAACCATACTGGATGCTCGTGATCTTCGGCCCTTAGACGGCACTGCATCACATACAGGAATGCTACTGTAATGGAAATCACAACATGGGCTCAGGAATACTTCCAGAAAACATTATCGTGAACACAATCCACCGTGCCATTCGCCGCTGCCGGCTAAAACTCTATAGGTCAAAAAAGAAGCCATATCTAATCATGATCCAGAAGCGCAGGTGTTTTCTCTGGGCCAAGGCTCATTTAAAATGGACTGTGGCAAAGTGGAAAACCATTCTGTGGTCAGATGAATCAAAATTTGAAGTTCTATTTGGAAAACTGGGATGCCATGTCATCTGGACTAAAGAGGACAAGGACAACCCAAGTTGTTATCAGCGCTCAGTTCAGAAGCCTGCATCTCTGATGGGATGGGGTTGCATGAGTGCGTGTGGCATGGGCAGCTTACACATCTGGAAAGGCACCATCAATGCTGAAAGGTATATCCAAGTTCTAGAACAACATATGCTCCCATCCAGATGTTGTCTCTTTCAGGGAAAACCTTGCATTTTCAACATGACAATGCCAGACGACAGACTGCATCAATTACAACATCATGGCTGCGTAGAAGAAGGATCTGAAGTTGAAGTTGAAGTTGAAGAACAGAATCTGGATACTGAAATGGCCAGCCTGCAGTCCAGATCTTTCACCCATAGAAACATTTGGCGCATCATAAAGAGGAAGATGCGACAAAGAAGACCTAAGACAGTTGATCAACTAGAAGCCTGTATTAGACAAGAATGGGACAACATTCCTATTCCTAAACTTGAGCAACTTGTTTCCTCAGTCCCCAGACGTTTGCAGACTGTTATAAAAAGAAGAGGGGATGCCACACAGTGGGAAACATGGCCTTGTCCCAACTTTTTTGAGATGTGTTGATGCCATGAAATTTAAAATCAACTTATTTTTCCCTTAAAATTATACATTTTCTCAGTTTAAACATTTGATATGTCATCTATGCTGTATTCTGAATAAAATATTGAAATTTGAAACTTCAACATCATTGCATTCTGTTCTTATCACAAATTCTGTTCACAATTTGTACAGTGTCCAACTTTTTTGGAATCGGGTTTATACAAAGACCAATTTTAGCGTCTATTTAAAACTGATAGAAAAATTGTGGTTGACATATTTAGTGAAGTTCACAATGTAATTTTGGGAGGAGTGAACCCATCTAATCTTTCAATTAACTGCCAAAGCATATAAGCAGCCACCTACCTCCTTCTGGCATCAGCTGTTTTGGCATCCCTCCACCTCCCCAACTCCACCAACATAAATTTAGGCATCTTGTTTACCATACTCCTCTTCCTAGCACTAGTAGTCCCTGGGGGGTAAATCTAAGCTTGAGTTGAAGCTGCTTCCTCGAGCCCCTCCACCGCGTACAGCAAGCCAAATACGCTTAAAGCTTATTAGCGAAAGGGTATATGGGTAAACAAACTTGTGAACCTTTTTTTAATTAAAGGAACACTCCACTTTTTTTGAAAATAGGCTTATTTCCCAAGTGCCTTAGAGTTAAACAGTTGAGTTTTACAGTTTTTGAATCCATTCAGCCGATCTCTGTATCTAGCGGTAGCACTTTTAGCATAGCTTAACATACATCACTGAATTGGATTAGACCATTAGCATCGCGCTCAAAAATGACCAAAGGATTTAAATATTTTTCCCATTTAAAACTTGACTCTTCTGTAGTTACATCGTGTACTAAGACCAACGGAAAATTAAAAGTTTTTTAGACCGATATGACAAAGAACTATTCTCTCATTCCTGCGTAATAATCACAGAACGTGGAAGTAGTCATCAGATAGGTAGCTTCCCCTGTGACCGGCACTAAGTTTGTGTAGTTGCAGATAATGCAGAGTTGCAGCCGGCAAATTAGGTAGTGGATTTACCTGTGTGATTAGCCATGGTTCTGTGTGTTGTAAAGGGCTGTGATAGTAAGTCGAAGGTGTATTCTACCATCATGTTTCACAGAATACCAACGAAAAACAAGGAGTGAAAAAATCAATGGCTGACTGCTCTGAACATAGATATCAAAGATACCGTTAACTTAGATTCAATCAAGAAATTGTGTGTTTTCTCAAAGCATTTTACATATTACGTTAATCCAAATCAAAAGGTCGGAAGACAGAATCCACGTTGCACATGGCGCATTCTGACAATTTTTTCCTTGAATTACTGCTGGGTGTGAATTGACTCTTCCCTGACTCACCAGTTTGAATCTGCTCTCCTCCTCCCTTCTGCCCCAGTCTGCTCAGCCACATTTTCTTGCCTTTCAGTGTAACTATTATTCCGGTTCAAATAGATACGGTTCAGGATCTGCACCAAAGTAAATATTTTTTACTCTCTCATAAATGTCTCCATGGTTACAAGGCACGCTCCCTGTGCAAGCAGGTTGTCACGTTGGTTATGTTGATGGAAGTTAGCCTATTTTCAGGCGCTGCGTAATATCATTGCACCACTGCACCCATGGTATGGCAGCAAAGTTCCGTGATTATCACGCAGGAATGAAAGTATAGTCCCTAGCCATATCGGTCTAGAAAATCACAACTTTTAATTTTCTGTTGGTCTTAGTACACGATGTAACTACAGAAGAGTTCAGTTTTAAATAGGAAAAATATTGAAAGTCTTTGGTCATTTTTGAGCATGATGTTAATGGTCTAATCCAATTCAATGATGTATGCTAAGCTATGCTAAAAGTGCTACAGCAGATACAGAGATCGACTGAATGGATTCAAAAATGGTAAAACTCAACTGTTTAACTCTAAGGGACTAGGAAAATGGGCCTATAAAAAAAAAAATTGTGGAGTGTTCCTTTAACACATTGGTTGATACGTTTTTCTGTTAGGCCGTCAAGTGTTAGAAGTGGGACTTATGTCATTTGCTCTATTCATTTACACGTTTGTTTCTATTTGATGTCATTCAACTATTCCTTCATCCATCCATTCATTCACTTGTTTGATCGACTGATTTTTCAGTCTATTGAACCAAACCAGACTTACACAGACAGGACTCAATTTTTCAGTTTGTAGCACTGTGACATTTAAATTTCAGCAACTCCAAGTTACTGGCGAAAAAGAAAGAGACATACAGAGGAAGATGGGCATTTGCTGTCTATCAAACAGTCTCTTCATGACTGACTGAATGAACATGTCCTTTAATGTGAAGCTCTTTCCAGGCTTGAAACCACCAAACACATTCCTCACTCCGGTTTCTGTTATTGGATCACTGTTTTACACCAAACCTGACCTAACGCACTTGTTATGCTGGCCTGACAAAATTACTACACTGTTGTTATTAATCAGCTTATTGATATGGGCTTGACATGCATGCAGTGTTTTTGTGTGAATATCTGTGAAGAATCTGTATATTGTTTTACTTGAGAATTCAATACCAGAATTGCTATGCTTTGCTGCTTATGATCAGTCAAATAGTTTGAAATTATTTATGATGCAGTTATCCCCACATTGGTATCTACACTCACCTAAAGGATTATTAGGAACACCATACTAATACTGTGTTTGACCCCCTTTAGCCTTCAGAACTGCCTTAATTCTACGTGGCATTGATTCAACAAGGTGCTGAAAGCATTCTTTAGAAATGTTGGCCCATATTGATAGGATAGCATCTTGCAGTTGATGGAGATTTGTGGGATGCACATCCAGGGCACAAAGCTCCCGTTTCGCCACATCCTAAAGATGCTCTATTGGCTTGAGAGCTGGTGACTGTGGGGGCCATTTTAGTACAGTGAACTCATTGTCATGTTCAAGAAACCAATTTGAAATGATTCGAACTTTGTGACATGGTGCATTATCCTGCTGGAAGTAGCCATCAGAGAATGGGTACATGGTGGTCATAGAGGGATGGACATGGTCTGAAACAATGCCTAGGTAGGCCATGGCATTTAAACAATGCCCAATTGGCACTAAGGGGCCTAAAGTGTGCCAAGAAAACATCCCCCACACCTTTACACCACCACCAGCAGCCTGCACAGTGGTAACAAGGCATGATGGATCCATGTTCTCATTCTGTTTATGCCAAATTCTGACTCTACCATCTGAATGTCTCAACAGAAATCGAGACTCATCAGACCAGGCAACATTTTTCCAGTCTTCAACTGTCCAATTTTGGTGAGCTTGTGCAAATTGTAGCCTCCTTATCCTATTTGTATTGGAGATGAGTGGTACCTGGTGGGGTCTTCTGCTGTTGTAGCCCATCCGCCTCAAGGTTGTGCGTGTTGTGGCTTCACAAATGCTTTGCTGCATACCTCAGTTGTAACGAGTGGTTATTTCAGTCAAAGTTGCTCTTCTATCAGCTTGAATCAGTCGGCCCATTCTCCTCTGACCTCTAGCATCAACAAGGCATTTTTGTCCACAGGACTGCCGCATACTGGATGTTTTTCCCTTTTCACACCATTCTTTGTAAACCCTAGAAATGGTTGTGCGTGAAAATCCCAGTAACTGAGCAGATTGTGAAATACTCAGACCGGCCCGTCTGGCACCAACAACCATACCACGCTCAAAATTGCTTAAATCACCTTTCTTTCCCATTCTGACATTCAGTTTGGAGTTCAGGAGATTGTCTTGACCAGGACCACACCCCTAAATGCATTGAAGCAACTGCCATGTGATTGGTTGATTAGATAATTACATTAATGAGAAATTGAACAGGTGTTCCTAATAATCCTTTAGGTGAGTGTTTATGTTCTCTATAGTAACTCTTTGTTTATGTTATCCATAACACAGCACACACAAGTCATGGTGCACAGACTTTCATCAGTCCACTGGGAAACAAAAAGTTCAAAGCTGATATTATATTCTGATGAAGACATAATGACACTATCAAAATGTCACTGCAGAATTAAAATTTTTCATGCATTTTACTTTTGGATGGATGTAAATTTGGATAATTTTAGTGTCACAGAATCTTGAATTCATTATTGTATCTTATTTAATAAATTAGCTTAATTAAATGTTTAATGCCGCCACATATTTGTCATATTTACTCACTACTAAATATTCCATGGTCAACTGTTAGTGATATTATAACAAAGTGGAAGCAATTGGGAACAACAGAAACTAGGCCACGTAAAATCACAGTGCGGGGTCAGCACATACTGAGGCGCACAGTGCACAGAAGTCTCTAACTTTCTGTAGAGTCAATAGATACAGACCTCCAAACTTTGTGTGGCCTTCAAATTAGCTTAAGAACAGTGTGTAGAGAGCCTCATGTAATGGGTTTCCATGACCGAGCAGCTGCATCCAAGCCTTACATGTAAATCACTCCACCACTGGACTCTAGAGCAGTGGAGACATGTTTGCTGGAGTGACGAATCACATTTCTCTGTCTGGATGGACGAGTCTGGGTTTGGCTGTTGGCAGAAGAACGGTACTTGCCTGACTGCATTGTGCCAAGTGTAAAGTTTGGTGGAGGGGGGGATTATGGTGTAGGGTTGTTTTTCAGGGGTTGGGCTTGGCCCATTAGTTCCAGTGAAAGGAACTCTTAATGCTTCAGCATACCAAGACATTTTGGACAATTTCATGCTCCCAACTTTGTGGGAACAGTGTGGGGATGGCCCCTTTCTGTTCCAACATGACTGTCATACACTATGGGAAAACCTCTTTGTTTGACCGGTTGTGAAGCATGTGTGAAAACACGCCAAGAACTTGGCTTTAAATAACTTCTGATGATGGCATAATTGGAATGCAGACTTGTGAGAGGCTATGAATAGATGTTAAACAGATGCACTTTCAGGTTTCTTTGTCTTCAGAGACTGCATTGTGTGTTTGTGTGCTACACTCTCTAGCTGTCCACTTTGTTAGGAGTTAGAGTTCCAGCTGTCAGTGTGCAGAATTTTCTCAGTGAGAAACAGAGAACATCATGTTGCAAACGATCAGGAGATGTGTGCCTAAGTGTTAACGACCCATCCCTGATTATGATACACATGAGTTCTGCTTTGAGTGTTTGGGGGAAGAGTATGCTGCCCTTGCGTTCGAGCATGGAGATTGCGAGCACTGTGAGTTGTTCTCTATTAAAGTGCTTTGTGCTCGTCTTGCATATCTTCAAGGGCAAGCTCCCACATTAAGATTGTGGGGCTCGCAAGTCGCTGACTGAAGAGTGGGAGATGGGTCCTTCCTTTTCTCTCGTTCTCTCTCCAGACCGTGATGTCCTCGCATCCAATTCTGGGATGTCCTCAGGTCTCTCCTGCCCAGAGGACAACCTATTTAGGGGTTGAATGGGACTCGTTCACCATGCAGGCCCAGATGTCTCCCGCACATGTCGAGTTCATCTTAAACACCCTGAGCAATATCAGGCTAGGTCATGAAATTACTTTCCATCACTTTCAAATAATTCTAGGTCTCATGGCAACTGCATCCACAGTGATACCTATGGGCCTTCTGCACTGTTTCAGTTATGACTCAAAGCCAGGGGATTTCATCCAAGGGCCAATCCCCAAAGGCAAATAAGGGGTATGCATTGCAGGCTTCGTTCCCTTGCTATGTGGCTCAGACCCCAGTTCCTCACCTTGGGTCCCACTCTAGGTGTCTGTTGTCATCGCAAGATACTAATGACAGACACTTCATGTAAGGGCTGGGGTGCGGTCTTAGATGGCCGCACCCCAGGGGTCTGAAGAGGTCATCACCTTGTGATTGGCACATCAAATGCCTCAAATTGATGCCTGTATTTCTGGCCCAGAAGTACTTCCTCCAGCAGTTAAGAGGCTACTATGTGCAAGTGTGGGTGGTAGTCGGTGTGGGCTAGTGAACACTATGGTAGTCGCCTAGATAAATCGCCAGGGTGGACTGCGTTCACGCCATCTGAACAGGCTAGCGCAGCAGATTCTGCCTTGGGCTCAGGACAAGTTCCTGTCCTTCAGGGAAGTTTACATCAGTGGGCATTTGAAATGGCAGGCGTACTGCGGCGTTGATATTCTCATTCCTATAGCATATGACACAGTATCAAGAGTAGCTTTTGATAGGGAATTTCGCAGGTTTCTTGACAGTAACCCTGTTCCCTGAAAAAGCAGGGATAGAGATGCTGCACCTCAATGCCTTACTGGGGCATCCAGATATCGCTTCAGAAAAAATTATACCTGAAGGCACACCTGTTTCTTTTATGAGCACAAATTCCAATAACATTATCATCAGAGGTTATTTAAAGCCAAGTTCTTGTGTGTTTGCACACATGCTTCACAACTGATCAAATATGTTTTCCCATACCATATGACGCAGCATCTCGTTTCCGCTTTTCAGGGAACAGGTTTACATTCAAGTAACCCGAGCCGATTTTGTCTTCTTGTCTCTTCTTGTCGGACCAGACTTTATGCCAACAGTGCAAAGTCTGGCTAACCAAGTCACTACTCTCTTTCCTTCTTCTCTCTTTCTCCTTTTAAGTGTTTATCAAATATTTTTGAGTGTCATCTAATGCTTAAAGTAGTGTATTATCTATCCCACCAAACCTCCAAACTCTCCCTGGAGGAAGGAGAATGTGCAGCATAGATCCTGGTTTACTCCGTTTGCACGCATGGTACAGGAGATCAATAATTGTAATTATAATCATTATTTTCTCTTGGCCTTGGCTAATCCCCAGTTGTGGCAGGAGTTCGATTTTTGCATTGCATCAGGGGAGAGAGATTACACCATACAGTCCCTGAATTTGATGTACTGCATTTGTTCCCATTTCAGTGACACTCCCACTGTGCCAGACTACCAACAAATAAACAACAATGACATGCTTATTTATTTATATATCATTATTTGGACAGAAATCCAAAAGTTTAGTTGAATATTTTACATATTAAAGGAGATGTTATATCTACTGAAGTGGTGTTAATGAGGAGGCAAAATTATATTAATGAAAAAAAAAAAAAAAAATAAATAAATATAATATATATATATATATATATATATATATATATATATATATATATATATATATATATATATATATATATATATATATATTTAATGTTCAATTAATGTTCAGCTGTTCTTTTTAATAGTCAACTTGTTTTCGTATCATCAGTCATCACAGCTCAGTAAACACTGCAGGTATCATGATGGGCATAGATACAGAGCTGTAGCTTTAAGGGCCGTTTACACAACACCATTTTCAACTAAAAACCAAAAACTTTTAATGTGTTTTTGTCATTAATTTAACAATAACGGCCTTTTGGAAGCCTGGAAATGCAAACTTTTGAAAAAGTTTTTGAAAACAACACCGTTATTGTCTTAGTGTAAACTACAAAAACACAAATTTGTGAAACCGGTAATGTCACCGGTAACGTCTTCAGTCTATAGGTGCGTAGTTTCTTTACAAAGTGACATCGCCAACTACTGGCCTCGCAGCATAATGCAGTGTTTTTAGTCGTTTTCTTGGATCCGTGTGAACACAGATCGTTTTGACAATGTCGCTGTCAGTAGGCATTAAACGCAAAGGAAAAACTTTTAGCACATCATTATTGAGTGAGTTGTTTACATATGTTTTAATTAGTCTTCACATGTACAGCATCATTTATTCATTCTATATATCTTTTTAAACATTAATTTTTGTAAAAAAAGAACAAATGCACAAATCTAATTTATACACTATTGCATATTGTCAGGATGCCTGTGGGCAATCAAAACATTTCCTCTTAAACTGTCATGCTGCATCACACAATTTGGATAAACAGATAGACCTGAATCTTCAACCGCTCTGACAGTTAAAATGAGTGCAGAAGCTAATTAGAGCAGTCTTTATTTTGCTGAGACTGGATGGTGAACTTTAATTCATGCCGGCTGGAAAGAGAGCAGATTCATTTATTTGGGTAATTGAAGGTGCTGATTAGCTGTCTATGAGAGAAAGGGAAAGGAGAATGATTGCTCACAGACTCTAGCTGAGTAACAAACCTAATCTACCTTTCGCAGTTCCCTCAGATAGCTCTTTAAATCTTGGCCAGACACCACATTTAAGAAGAGAAAGACAGAGATAGCAAAGGCCACCTGTTGGAAACGGGTCTTATGTCTTATGCAAATCTTATCTTGTATTTGCGTTTGGATGTGTATTCAGAAACTGTCAGGAAATCTTTTTGGATGATGAGACAGCTGTAACATGGAGCTTACCAGCAGATGTGAGACCTGCTGATACGTTCACCAAAGAGGAAAATGAGAACATCCTGTTAAAGTGTGTCAATATGTTCACAACTAGAATTAACAACTGATTGTCACACCATGGCTGGTTTTAAAAACATCTTCCATTTAAATGTAAGCAGAGAATAGTTGTATAAAGGCAGTTGACCCTTTGCTTAGCACCTTAAAAACGTTACTGACCAATCCTGCTGTAGCAAATGTTGCAGTGCACAAGAGGCTCATGTTATGTTTGGATAGGTTTAAATGCAATTTTAGGAAACTTAAAAAAATACCAAACATGGAAAACCACTGTTGCCAGGTCAGATAGTGACAAAAGGTACCCAGAGACAACACACACACACACACACACACACACACACACACACACACACACACACACACACACACACACACACACACACACACACACACACACACACACACACACACACACACACACCACAATTTATGAAATTAAGAAATTAATTTAATCCATATAGGACTTTTGATCAGGAGACAAACACAAACTAGATAATTTCATTAAATAAATGTTCATTATGCATTTTGTGAAGAATGATTTTTTCAATTCATGGTCCAACTTATACTTTTTCTTCAGTTGCTAGTCCTGACAACCTAAAGTCCTGTCAGCTAAATAATTCATACAAATGAAACTGCAATATTAATAAGTATAAAAGCAATAATACATATGAAACAGTTACTTTTATTTGAGATTTAAGTTTTATAAAATGGTTTCATAAAATGTATTTTTAAATAAAATTGCTTCCAGCCATGACTCTGCTTGAAACACTGTTGCTTTTTGCATTAAATTCAATATAATCATATTGTCTTCCTGGTTGTAAATCTAGTAGTGGTACAGTAATTTTAGTTAGTCTTATATCAAAATATGACAGGTATACCTGTAATAGCCTGTGAGTTATGAAGCTAAATATGTCCCCAGTCTCCCCTACATGAGCTCATTAGAAATCAGCACAATGGTGAATGTATATGTCAATTTCCATGGCAGAGTGTCCATTCTGCTTTTCAAGGGCCTTAATATATCCATACATTTATGGATTTGGGGATCATATTTATTACTCATGTGCACTGCATGTCATCTGAGGAGATATTAATACACTATATTGGAGTACATGTACAAACAGAGCCCTGTGGATTACATTTCAAAGTGATATGTTATAAATTCATAGCCATCTCTCATCCAGTGGTGTCACTGTTGTCATGTTTTAGACAGAGTTGGATTTCCAGATTTTGAGGGGTTTCGTTTAACATACAGACCAACCAAATCAAAGCATTTTAAAAAATCTTATACCTAATCTTATACTTAAATCTTAACCTATATACACTGATGTACTGAAATGTTCCATTTATATATAAAAAGTAAAGCAACGAGATGAAGAATAATATGTAGGTGTCCTTGTATTTTACTATACGGCTACTGAGACAGAACAATCACTGTTACCACAGCAACAAAGTGCACAGCAACAAACATAATATGCCCATTAAAGGCTTATAGCTGGTAAAAATCTAAAGCTGTAAGAGCTCAAACCATGACTGCAAACATGACTTTTTCCCCAATATAAAATCATGGTTAAATGCCTCTGAATATTTCCATAGAAATGAGCTGAATAGAAAATGTTGAATGCAAGCTGGCAAAACCAAGAACTGATTTAGCCATTCTATTATGCTGTAGCCCATTTTGTCCTTGTTTTTAATTCAGATGTACCAAATGCCAGATAATGATTGCCAAATAAAGCATAGTCCATTCACCATTTCCCAAAGCAAATTCAAAAGGGACTGAATATGACAATCTGGGCCCAAATTTTGAGCACAATGGTTCTATTCTTTCATTCGGCAAGTAGAATTTATCCTTTTGAATATGTTAACCACCCCACAATTTGGTGAAGTCTTGTTGCTCCACAGAAAAACTTTCGGATGAGGTCTATTTTAAGTCAATTTCTGGAAGAAAAAATAAATAAATTCACCTCACACTTTTCTCTTTCCCCCTCTTGTCGGATTTTCTGGGGCCATATCCTTAGGGAAAGGCTGTAAAACTTATCAGCAGATTCCATCTCGGGTACTCTGTCTGAGCTGATGAGATTCTGACTGTCCTTAGTGAGACACTCGTAAAAGCTCTGGTGCAGTTTAAAAGCCATAGAGGTCTGGGACCCAGAACATAGTAGTGATAACCAAGCCACACCCAACCTCTAATAACTTTACTGAGGCTGCTGGCAGTTAAGTCTACAGATTACAAGAGTGATAGCCTGCTGGAAATTGTCATATGGTTCTGAGAAGGACTGAGTTTACTGAGAGGGACTTGGATTACTGTGTTTTGATACATTTTCTTTCATTCTTTTAATTGCAAACTGGAAATTTGTTTAGACCAGCTTTGAAATAACTTTCTTATATACTCAGTGTGATTGGATTATGATTTTCAATTGGTAGATGATAAAACACATACAAAATTTCCATAGACTTAAATTGAAGAGGGACTTGAAACATAACCAGATTGTCAAAGGCTACATTCGCACAGTCAGTGTTTATTATTAGCTGCGTTTCCACTGAAATTACCTGGAACAATTTGTCCCAGGAACATTTTTTCCCCCCAGACCTGTTGCTGTCTGCATTTCCATCACTGTCTAAAGTACCATGAAGATTACGCAAATTAGTATGGTGACGTAGGACTGCATGCAAAAAAACCCCCCCAAAAAAAATGGTGGTTTAAATAAAATGCTGCGTTAGTCAACCAATCAAAATGCTGCATGAACTCAACCAATCAGCATGAAAGCAGATCCCTCCATTGAGGAATGGGCCAAGGAGGTGCTGTCGTGAGGAACACTACTTCCGGGAACCAGGTCCAGTTGGGCCAATACGGCACAACTAGCAAGACCTGTGCCTCGTCCTCCCTGACTTTGCACAGTGTCTGTGCTATAAGCTCACTGGGGGAAACGTGTACTTGCACAGGCCCCCAGGCATGCCAGTGTATCCGTCCTGAGGGTCCTCTCGGTCAGGGAGTAAAACAACTGGCAGTGGGACGTGTCCAGGGTAGCAAACAGGTCTACCTGTGCAGTCCCGAAGTGTCTCCAAATCAGCTGGACTGCCTGGAGATGGAGTCTCCACTTGCTGTCATGAGAGCTCGACAGCTGCATGATTGCGCAGGCCCGGAATGTGAATGGTGAGAAGCAACCTCAGATGCTTCTGACTTATTGTACGTGGCCCTCCAGCTGGTGGTAGAGGCATCTGTGGAGATCACAACATACCTGGACACTTGTTCTAAGGGAACACTTGCCTGTAGAAACGAAGGGTCTGACGACAGATTGACAAGTTTGGCAGCAATTCAGTGTAATTACCACACAGAATGAATCGCTCTGCCACGCCCATCTCGGGACCCGGTCATGGAGCCAATGTTGAAGTGGCCTCATATGAAGAAATCCAAATGGCTTTACTGTGGCTGCGGATGCCATATGCCCCAGGAGCCTCTGAAAATGTTTCAGTGGATCATATATATAGCTAAAGCCACTGCCCCTCTGCCCTCATCGGCTAAGGTGCCCCTCTTGCCCCCTTCCCTCACTCACCCCCAGACGATTCCCATAAAAGCATTCTTTTCCGGTAAAATCCACTAATCCGTTCTGTGTTTTCCTGCTCGCTCCGCAGCATCACTCAAAGTCTGTGGCTGTGTCTGCTTTCTGCGGAGATGACAGTTCCAGAATGTCATCCCATTAACAGGTAATTACAAACTACAATCCACATTACAGACAGTGGTTGATCTGCAGAATTAGTAATTTGGTAGTTTGGTACATGGTGGTCATAAAGGGATGGACATGGTCAGAAACAATGCTCGGGTAGGCCGTGGCATTTAAACGATGCCCAATTGGCACTAAGGGGCGTAAAGTGTGCCAAGAAAACATCCCCCACACCATTACACCACCACCACCAGCCTGCACAGTGGTAACAAGGCATGATGGATCCATGTTCTCATTCTGTTTACGCCAAATTCTGACTCTACCATCTGAATGTCTCAACAGAAATTGAGACTCATCAGACCAGGCAACATTTTTCCAGTCTTCAACTGTCCAATTTTGGTGAGCTTGTGCAAATTGTAGCCTCTTTTTCCTATTTGTAGTGGAGATGAGTCGTACCCAGTGGGGTCTTCTGCTGTTGTAGCCCATCCGCCTCAAGGTTGTGTGTGTTGTGGCTTCACAAATGCTTTGCTGCATACCTCGGTTGTAACGAGTGGTTATTTCAGTCAAAGTTGCTCTTCTGTCAGCTTGAATCAGTCGGCCCATTCTCCTCTGACCTCTAGCATCAACAAGGCATTTTCGCCCACAGGACTGCCGCATACCAGATGTTTTTTCCCTTTTCATACCATTCTTTGTAAACTCTAGAAATGGTTGTGCGTGAAAATCATAGTAAATGACCAGATTGTGAAATACTCAGACCGGCCCGTCTGGCACCAACAACCATGCCACACTCAAAATTGCTTAAATCACCTTTCTTTCCCATTCTGACATTCAGTTTGGAGTTCAGGAGATTGTCTTGACCAGGACCACACCCCTAAATGCATTGAAGCAACTGCCATGTGATTGGTTGATTAGATAATTGCATTAATGAGAAATTGAACAGGTGTTCCTAATAATCCTTTAGGTGAGTGTATATATGTCTGTGCACGGCCCTGGGTAGGACTCTGTACAGATATGCCAGCACTTCGAACGCAGAGTGCATGAACAGCCTGTGTCGAGAGAGGGGCGCGATGGTCTGTGGAGGCCTTTCGAGTGTGTCCTGGGCACAGCCAGCTTCCTCCGCTGGCGAGATTAGAGGAACACTGCCAAGCGCGCTCTCTTAGCACCCATATTGGAGACAGCTCTTTTATTGATGTTTTGGGTACACAAATCAAACAACAACAAAAGATTTTCCCCCGGACCTCCTCCGGACGGTGCTGTCACCATCTTCCGAAGAGCTGTCCCCTCCATTTCTGGGTGGCCCGTCTTAGGGTCGCTTGCTATTCCGCTTGCTACCTGGTTTAGCGGGAATGGGGGTGGCGGCAGGTGGACATCCTCTGTGATGAGCAGGTGGAGGATCTGCAGCTGGCAGGTGGGTGGAGGCAGCAGCGGCCCAGCGGGGCAGGATGTGTTTGATGGCGTCTGCTTCTGGGCGGCAGAGAACTGCTGGGCGAAGCTCTCGACCATGTCACTGAATAGCCCAACCTGGGAAATGGGGGAGTCCAGGAACCGGCCATCCTCATGTCCGCCAGGTTGAGACAGTTTTGTCGCTCCTGGATCACCATGGTGGACATAGCCTGACCAATTGAACGGATGGTGTTTTTTGTCGTGGGTGAGGTCCGTCATCGCCCGGAGCTCCTTCCGGTGCTCAGGGTCAGGTCTACCCTTGTGCATGTCCATGAGTGCCTAGGCAACGCCATGGCATGCAGGGCGGACACAGCCTGTCCAAAGGCTCTGTAAGCTTTGCCCGTTGGAGTGGACATAAACTTACAGGCCTTGGATGGGAGACACGGATTACCACGCCAGGAGGAAGCGGACGCCGGACACAGTTGCATTGCGACATCCCGTTTGTAACCCTGGCCACCAGTATACGAGTTAAGAGAGAGAGAAAAATAAGTGTTTTAGAAGAACAGGAGAATCACCCAATCACTGATTGTGCTGCAGTGACAGACACTTGAATGGGCCAATAGCAGCAGGGCGCCACTGTCAGTGTGAGCAGCAGATGAGAGAGAGTGAGTCAGAGTCTTAGAGTTCATCAAAACTGGTAGGGGAATTCCTCTTTGTTGCTTTCAAACAATTAGGACCTGGACTCAGTGCGATCTGCTTGCTTTTTTTTCTTCATTTTTTCATCTTCAACAAAAGACATTGACTTTGAACTGAATCATTCGAAAAGAATCAAAACATTTTTGATCTGAATCACTTGATTCATGGACTCTTGAAACTGAAACTTGAGAATTTGATTCACCTCCACTGAGTTTGAGAGAAAAGTGATCTGTTTGAAATTGAAGAGTGAAATTCAGAACCACATTCTGTACACTGAGAGAAATTAAGTGTTTGGACACATTCAAGTTATTGGGTACAAATTCTGAAGAATTGAGAATATTTTCAATTTGTCATGTTTTGTTCAATTTTGTTGGGTCACAAACAAACTGACACAGTATTGAATTTTTTCCAAATGTTTTATTTTATTCTTTTATTGTGCAAAGTGTAAGAAAGTTGATTACTAACTGAGTTCAAATACCTGAAAATTCCAAAATGTGATTTTACAAATGTTGTCATTTATTGTGACTTGCTGAAATAACTGCTCGCATTTGCACGCTTCAGGCAAAGAACAAAAAAGACAGAGAACATGTTCTAATACAAACTCTTAACTAAATCACGAACAAGCCTCTATGTTGATTTCTCACCTACCTGCTGTGCTGCCTTCCTCTCTCAGTAGTCACATCTTCCTTCTGATCCACCGGCCCATATCGAACATTATACAAGTGTGACACGTCAGACCCACTACACGCTACACGTTCCACCGGTGGGATCTCTACGTAGCCCTTGGCTGGCCCGCCATCAAGGGTAGTGAAGAGGGAGGAGCTACCAGAACGGTTTCGGGCAGAAAAAGTTGCCATTCTAGTAATCTCCTCATGCACTTCCAGGAAGAAGGGCACTGGGGCGAGGCACTGAGAACCAGCGTGGGCTGCCCCAAGATACCAATCAATTGATACCAATTCGTGGGCCGGGAAAGCATAGCCGTCAACTCAGGGTCTGTCTCGGGCAACGCAACTCTCCCAGAGGGAGGCAATGCAGCCGAGTCTACATGCAGCGATCGACATCCTTTTATCGGCCGGAGCCCCGGAAGACACTGCTGGACACCCTTGGGAGGAGGCATAGGTAAAGGGACTCCACCTTCCCGAAGGTAAAGGCTCCTGAAGGCTCCCAGAAGTGATGCCAGTACGTCGGGGATGTCGATGTAACATTGAATGTGATTGACTGAAAGGGAACACAAACTTTTGGAAACAGGTTTCAAAGTGCAATTTTTTGAAAAGGATACCATTATAGTCAAAAAAGCGACATTATGCACATGTGTATTACGTGCTCAGTATATAGGCACATAGTTTTTCTTTATAAAGTGACATCTCCAACTGCTGGCCTGGCAGCAAAATACAGCATTTTTAATTCATAACTTTGACAACGTTGTCGTCAGTATGCAAAAAAAGTTTTTCGTTTTTAGTACATCATTGTCATGTAAACGTACCCTAAAGCCCATGGCTGAATTTGAAATCGCATACTTCCTTACTATATAGCAGATGAGATAAAGCATTTGAAAAGAGTTGTATGTCAAAAAAGAAAACAGTAGGTGAGATACTGAAGTGCACATGCAATAGATAAGAGGGTTCAAAAGTGAAGAGGGCAGTCGCAGACAGCTCATCTCGTTTTCCTTCTTCATCTTATCTGAGCATACCGAGTCACAAATGTAATGTTAAATTAGTAGGCAAGTGCTGATTTTTGTCGCTGCTAGTTCTTTGATGTACGTTTGGTTTGTTTGGGCCTTTAGAGCACTAAATATGTTTACACACTTGAGTGTTGCTTGAGTGCTTTGGTTGGTTGCTAGTGTTGCTATGTGGTTTTTAGATAATGCCACAAGGCCAATAAATCTTGCCTTGGTTTGTGTTTATGCCAAGAACATACATATAAATAAATGAATGATATCATCACAGCATGAATAGTTACTGACTATTTCATATTCCACCAGTCAAGGTGAACATCGACCCACCAGATTCGCTGTAGGCAGTATTTCCAAAGCATCATCCGTGGAGAGAATGGGAGAGGACTTTAACTCAAAAGGACTAAATGCAGTGTTGCTGCATAATGTATAAATCATTTTATGCATATAAACAGATAACAAGAATCTATTTAGATCACACCCAATGTGCCAAAATGCTAAAAAATGTGAAGAGTAGATAAATATTTTATACATTCAAAAACAATGAGGCTGTAATCAGGAACAAAGGAGGTAGTAGCTAGTCAGCAGCTATTACACATTTGATCTAGCTCTAGCCCCACAAGAAAGAAATCAAGTGGAGATTACATGTTTTCAGAGAAAAAGAATGGCTGATTGTAGAGGACAACTGGCTGAATGATAGTTATATATGTTTTAGTCATAGCACTGTGCGTCCTTTCCGTAGACATCACCTGGAGTTCCGTGAAGTCATCTACTGTTTGTACAGCTGAATTACAAACAGACAATCTGGCACTTAGCAGCAACTAGCAGTTTAAACCAGCACACACGCATACACATCTTTAACGCTAAAGGATGGCTCACTGTTGTTTTTAGATGAAATGTTCAGAGAGCGGTGGCCCTGTCTTTGCCAGCAATGCACACTTAATTACTGTCAGCTTTGCTCTTTGTCAAGAGGACCTTGTGGCTGCCTGCACGGCAAGACTCGTTAAAAGCCCCTTTTCAAGTGCTTCTCTCCCAATCTGACGTTAATTACTGTATCAGTGCTGTTTGTTAGGTCAGTATGAAGCTTCGCTTCGCGGAGAGGAATCGGTCATTATGATGATCTTATTATTCAAAGATGTGCTTCATTCTATGCTATCTGCTTCTTTTTCTGCCTCATTTATACTCAGCTCTCATCTATGAAGACGTGCACACTCCCGCGCAGCACCACCTATGCCGGGGTTCACATACTGGGGTGAGGCCTGTTGTTGGCGAACTGTCAGAGGCATCATCTGTATCATGGATCACATATTCAATATGCGTCAAAAGTTAATTGCTTAATTGTTTTTCATTTTTATATTTTCCACATTTGAGAATAACAGTAAAGCCATAACTATAAAATAACAAATTAAATTATATGAATTATGAAGTGATAAAAATGTTAAATCTTATATTATCACTTTTTCACAACACTGCAAGGAAATTCCAACCCGATCTCACGGCAATTTGTACGTATTTTACAAGGTGGCTAATTTGTATGTTTTCGTACGAATGACCTAACCTCAAACCCCGGCCACCTTTTTTTTTTTACAAAACTAATTTCAAGCATTTAAGCATATTGAAAATATTATTATTATTTCGAAAACATACCACTTTCTACATTGATAACACAGCATTTGATATAATATATGGCATGATGTGTTAGGGTTGCCACTTCATAAAATATTGTAAGAATATGTGAGGATTTTGTTCACTTTAAATAAATGAATTCATTGGGTTTACATAGGTCATTTGTTAAAGAAACCTCTTGCATGCAGTTCTTTTATCCCAATGGTTTGTTTTTCTTGGGCAGCAGTTTGAAGGTTCCGTTATTATAATCTCTTGGATTGTCCTTTATTGCATCATGGTTTGCAGAAAATTACAGGGACATCCCATGAGAGGTGAGGACAATGAGAAAAACTTTTTTAATCAATGACAAAATGTATCTTTAAACCTGTAGGAAACCTAAGTGGGATGTCTGCTGTTCTTGGGGGAATCGCTCAACAAGTCTGAGACCTTGGTGAGAGTTTTAGAACTTATCACAACTTACTGTCATCCCGGCTGATATGAGGCCAGCTAGAAGAGAGAGCAGCGACTTCCCTCGATGCAAGAACAGATTACCGATTCAGGTGGCAAGCTGACCCAGGAACGGATCCAATCTGCATACACTCTGGTGAAAGAAAAAGAGGAAAAGCATGCATTTAAAGTGTTCTGGTGGATAAAACAAGAATGTTGTTTCATCTTTGTTTTTTATCTGTTAGGCTTGTAATGATTGCCTCAAGGATTACTGGTATTTCAGCATAATTCTGATGTGAAGAAGGAATTGTATTTAAATATTTATGACATAGTTTCACATTTGATTTAGGTAGATACCTTATTTCATGCATTTCAAGCCTCAATGAAAAAATATAACAAGATAATGTGGGTTCTGAATTCAATAAGCAATCTGATGGACAATCCAAATACACTGCCAAATTTGAATTTTGTCATAAGCTATTTGAAGATAGACCGTTTGATTTATCTCTGTTGATTCAGTATGTCTATAAAGAGCAACTCAGACCCAGAGGTGCCCTGTCCTCTCCAGTGGCTCTGAGACACAATCTCTGGCTAATCAGAGTGATTGGAGCAGCTGGTGTGGTCGTGGGGGCTGAGGGACACCTTGTGACTCCGTCAGACCTGCCAGTGGCACACCTGGAATATACCACCAGGGTGACTTTGAGATTTGAGAGAGAGAGAGAGAGAAGGAAAGGGACACCCATAAGCAGTGCCAAGATGAAAAAATACCAACTCCTGGTCAGCTGTTCCTGATGTGGCGTATGAGCAGAGTACAAAGACTCAAAATAAACAAAAATAAATAAATGAATGGATAATTGTAGTGCTCAAGCACCAGACTCTTTTTAGAAATCGACTACGCCCCCCCGGGGGCTTAATACCAGGGAATCGCCCTAATCAAACTAGAAGCACACAAGGCTCACAGGCTCGTATCGTTTGGAGTCAGGCATGAGGCATAGGTGGAGTATACAAATAGTAAAATCAACTTTATTAACAAGAGAAATTCAACAAAAAGATCAGTCAAACAAGACAAACAAAACAGTCATCACTCTAAGAGAAATACATCAACATTGGACATTTTCTTCCTACAAGAATTGGGTTCGTCAATCAGAATTGCCACCCCGAGGGGCCTCACTACTCTCCTAAAGAGAAAATCACAGCAAACACACCGCACACAGCCTGACACCTCCGTGTGGCACAGCAAACACTCCAAAGTACCACCACCAAGATGAGGACCGCTACACTTAGTTTCCTTGCCGTCCCAATTCTATAACAAAGAACACACATGTAAGACATACATCACAATAATAAACGTACACACAATAATGTACACAAGGAGGGAATAACCGTCCACAAATAAAGAAGAAAAAAAAACAATTAGGTCCCAAAAGCAATGATTTTTATGTCAGTTAAACAGGAGTAGAATAACAAACATTCTCATAGGTAGAGGGATATGTACCAGCCGGTCACTTCACAACAGGGCTCTTTACTACGCCCAACCCTCTGAAATGCAGGGTACACTTATAAGAACAATTGGGTCAACAAATACCTTGACAACATTAGGACAATGCAGACCAGATTTCTTCATCATACCTGGGCCACGGAGGCCACACTGGGGCACAAAGAAAACAAATCAACAATAAAGTAAACAAAAACAAAAATCCCGTGAACAGTGATGACTAAGAATAATGAGCATCAAGAGCCAAATGTAATATAGCTCACTATATTCTGGGTGACCAATATCAACCAGCAATAAAAGGAATTCACACCAGTTCTAGTGAAATAGAAAGCAAACAGTTAGTGGTGTCATTAAAAAGAATGTTGCAGTAACATTAGTCATTAGGCTAGATACACAGTAGTGCACTAAATCGTGCACTCGCAGCAGCGTATCTCCATAAATGCCAGTCAAGCAAACAGCAGTCACGTAGTAGATTAATTGTAGACGCTCAGTTGATTATGTTGAACTGAACATCCAATTCACTCTTCCAATAGACAGCAATGGCAACGAAAAACCCACCATGACCTTAATCAGGCCTATGGAACACACCTGAAACAGCAAGGCATTAAGGGGAGACTCACCAAGCAGGCTTGTGATCGGACCAAAACATTAAATATACAAGGTTAAAACCATACCTGAAGCCGCCAGATAGAAGCAAGTGTAAAATAGGCTCTTTCGCTGCCTGTATCAGAAATTGTTGTAATTTATTGATGTAGCCTACAGTTCATAACTGTAATTAAAACATATATTCAAGAAATGTATTAAAAACAGAAAGACACTATAGTTTCAGCCTTACTCACAGGCAAGTGGTTTTGTTACATTAATCCATTCCCAACGTTCTTGGTTTGCTTCTTATTTATTAAATATACAGGCAATTAGTTGATGAAACATTGATCAAAATTATAATACAATTCATACAAAATGAAATTCACTTTAAAGAAAGACTTTCTATAAAACTACTCAATGAATACTCAATGAAGTAGTCAAAATCATGTGTGACCCCACTCCATGTCTCCAGACATCTTGTAATCTTACTCATGCTGCTCACTTTTCATAATCAACATATGAAATTAAAAAATAATAATCCTATAGGCTAATATTTAAACATAGCTTAACTATGAAACTAAATAGGCTATGGTTTCTTTAACCCATGGCCCACAAAGGCGCCGGCACATTCTGATGGATATTTTCCTTTATGACAGCGGATATAACTCACAATACTCCGTCATTTTTATCCATACAGATAAGTGCAAGACATAATTACAAACTGTCTACTTTTATTTGTGTACACTCACAATAACAGCAAAGGCCTTGATTCAGGGAACGGATTATTTTGCATGCACTCCAAACTCTGTCTTCATTTCAAAAATGTATTTTGTTTATTAAACGCAAAGTTTTTAATTTCTAAATTAAATTTTCTAACAAATTAAATTCCAAGCCAAAGTAACGAAATGGTAAAAAAAAGTTACATGGAGTTACCACCATGCAAATTCAAACATTTCACTCTTTTAATTTTAATTAATGCTTGAATAACACACTTATGTATCCTTCCATTAAAAATAATGGCAATTGGCTGGGATATACATAAACCTACCAACATATGTGGCATAATTTTTGGAATGACTTATCACGAGAGAAAAAAAAAAAAGTTTTAGTCACATAACATTGGATAATGGAAACACCGTAATTTTGCGATAGTCTACATTTAGTAAATATCGCAAAGGTTTTGCACAAATCTGTAATGGACACGCAGCTACTGAGACCAATCCAGACTAATAGCACAAACACAAAAACAAAAGGAAAAGAAAGAAAGAAAGAAAAAAAAACACATCTGAAAGGGGTGTGTGTGCGTGTGGTTCAGGTAAACCATACGTTATGAGGACAAAATGTCCCCACACAGACAGCACTATCCAAAATCCTTGTCCTTATGGGGACAATTTTTGTCCCCATGAGGAAAACAGCTTATAAATCATACAGAATCTTTTTTGATGGGTAGATTTAGGGTTAGGGGATAGAATTTACAATGTGTCTATTTGTTAAAAAGGGTTTTCTGGACACAATGTTTTTAGATGTGCCTATTATTCAATTATTGCATTTCAGACATGTTCACTATAGACTAATTGACTGAAATCATTAAATTTGAAAATTTCTTTTGTGATATATTTTCAATTAAAATATGGGCTGTTAAAGGGATAGTTCACCCAAAAATGAAAATGATCCCATAATTTACTCACCCTCAAGCCATCCTAGGTGTATATGACATTCTTCTTTCAGACAAATACAATCAGAGTTATATTTAAATTATTTAAAAGCCCCAAATTAAGCCAAAAAAAGTGCATCCATCCATTATAAAAGTACTCCACACGGCTCTGGGGGGTTAATAAAGGTCTTCTGAAGTGAATCGATGGGTTTTTGTAAGAAAAATATCCATATTTAAAATAAAGTAAAGTAAAATAAAGTAAAATATCTAGCTTCTGGCGGACCGCCTTCCGTATTCAACTCACGAAGAAAGCGTAACGCCTCTCGCAGTTCAAAACTGTCCGATGTCATCGTCACGCCAGTTACACTTTCTTCATAAGTTGAGTACAGAAGGCGGTCCACCAGAAGCTAGATATTGTACTTTACAACATGTTAAATATGGATATTTGTTCTTAGTTTAAAGACACTTTTAAAAAAATTATCAAATATTTCTATTTCCCTAATAGTACATATTTGTGGGTCCAAAGCATCAAAAGGTTTGGGAAAACCCTGGTTTAATCCGCTTGTTTTTAGTTACTAGAATATATTCATGCACCACATTACTGCCCACTACCTAGTTAACAAACAAAACTGAGACACTTTCAGTCCTCTCAGATAAAACAGTTAACACAGACACATTGCTGTATAGTGAGCAAAATGGCTTGGCCGCAGCATGCGACGCAAAGATGAGAGCTACCTTGATGAGGTGTACTTAGCAAGCACCATATGGCTACAGGGCCTGATAGGCACAGATTCATGGATGCTGCATGAAGAATTATTGTGCCAGCAGTGGGGAAGACACAATAATCTCAGAGCCTCACCTCACAAATGTGCGAAACACAGTCATATCTGTGATAAATTCCTCACCAACAATAAACACACATGTCCTCACTTTGGCAACCATTTTCAGATGGGAGGAAAACAAGCACAACAGCAGGTGATGTGTTTACCAGCCATCATTCCTCGAGCCTCTTAAGCCAAGAGTAATTTCTTTCAGAGCTAACACTACTGGACAAAGTCACATTCCATTATAGCGCAAGCATATAACACACGGATGGCCGGTATTGTCACCACATGTCTGACACAAGTAATGTTTGACTTTTTACATTTTCAATAAAATTAGTGAAATTAGACATTTTGAAAAATCTTCACACTGGTCGTTTTATACATTGACATCTCACTACATGTTGTCATATGAACTAGTAATTACACTAAATCTCAAACAAACAATAAATAAATATGTAAATTGACTGACTCCTCTCCTGTCCTCATATTGAGAGAAATCGGGAATAAGTGCAGAGGTGTTGTTTGAAGATCAAAATTTTACAGATATCAAGGGTAAAATATTTATTGGTAATACAAATTACACAAAAGTAACCCCTAATTCAAGTTTGAAGTCAATAAAGCTTTTAATTGACGGTAAGCAGTGTCTCCTGCCTTTGCTCTGGTCATGTCCCAACACAAATATTTTTACAAGGTAGAGTCTCTAATAACTACATTAGAAATATACTTAATAATATTGTTTTATCCTCCAGTTCGCTTTTTCTGGTTTTCTGTGTTTGGAGATGTGAATTGGCATAAAAGCCCGGCGAACAGTGGATAAATTCTATATTAATAACAAAGTAAAAGAAGTCTCTTTTAAAATAATGCATAGAATATATCCAGTAAAACATGTGCTGGAACGTTTTAAATTAGATATTGATTACTCTTGTAATTTCTGTAATGGTAAAAGGAAACTATTTTTCATTTATTTTTCCATTGCATACATACAAAAATATTTTGGATTGATGTGGAGAGTTTAATTAAGAAAAAATGAACATTGATTTGCAGCTGAGTGGATGTGACATAATAATATACTTTAATGATTATGGGATTGAGAAAGATAAGGCATACTTCATACAATTATTAATGGGAAAGTTGGTCAGACTCCACACCTAACTTTTTTGCTTTAAATGTATTTATTTTTTTAAGCTGTATTGTTCAGTTTTGTGTAATTGCATGAGTAAAAAGGCAATTAGAGCTTATAACATTGTAAGCAGGTATGATAGGACCCTTGTCCTTTTGTTTATTATAATTTTGTTCTTGTCCTCTAGCACTGTTTTATTTTATTTGTTTAACTTTAGTTACTTTGTATTTTTACGGCATTAATTAAAATAAAATATAAATCTACAATAAAAAAATAAAAAAATCTCTGTATGTATACTTTAGGCTACAATAAAACAAAATATGTCATAAAACGCCACTCTGCCTCTTTTCATTTTCATTTAAAAAAATATATATATTAAACATTAAGAGCCACACAAATGTGGTTCAGGCAACACTTTTGTTTTAGTTTGGCTCATGCCCCTATTTTGCATGAGCTGAACTCAAAGATCTAAGACTCTATGTACACAAAAGGCCCATTTCTCTCAGATATTGTTTCACAAATCTGTCTAAATCTGTGTTAGTGAGCACTTCTCCTTTCCCGAGATAATCCATCCACCTCACAGGTGTGGTATATCAAGATGCTGATTAGACAGCATGATTATTGCACAGATGTGCCTTAGGATGGCCACAATAAAAGGCCACTCTAAAATGTGCAGTTTTATCACACAGCACAATGCCACAAGTTTTGCAATTGGCATGCCGACTGCAGGAATGTCCACTAAACCTGTTGCCCGTGAATTGAATGTTCATTTCTCCACCATAAACCATCTCCAAAGACATTTCAGAGAATTTGGCAGTACATCCAATCGGCCTCACAACCACAGACCACCACACCAGCCCAGGACCTCCACATCCAGCATCTTCACCTCCAAGATCGTCTGAGACCACCCACATTTTAGAGTGGCCTTTTATTGTGGCCAGCTTAAGGCACATCTGTGCAATAATCATGCTGTCTAACCAGCATCTTGATATACCACACCTGTGAGGTGGATGGATTATCTAGGCAAAGGAGAAGTGTTCACTAATGCTGAGTTCACACTTCCCGATTTTAGCCCCGATTTTGACTTGCCGACAGGATTTTGCTCGCTCACGTGACAATCACGCAGTGTGAATGATCAAAGACGCGATCAAAGAGAATCGCTGATGAGTTGCAGATGCCCGTGAGATATTTGGCATGCTAAATATCTGGACCTGTTGGCGATTCAAAATCCTGCTGTGTGAAATGTGTTCTGACTGAAAATAATATCAGCTATGATACCTACAACCAATGAGAGAGTGAGATACAGGGCAGCGGGAAAGAGTTATAGACCAGAATATCAGTATTTTAATAGATATATTTACAATTTATATCAAACAGAAACAAAGCACAAACATTTGCTTGTCCAGCCGCAACAGCAGCACATTGCAAAATTATTTATTTACCTCCAACTCTCTTTGCAGACCGCAATAATAGCTCCCTATGTCTCCCCAACCATTTCCTCCTCCATAATCTTTTTTTCTTTTTCTCCTTTTCGCTGCAAATCAGTGCACAGACAATTTGGATCGCAAGCTTTCTGCAGTCTATATTTTTAATAACAATTCCAGTCTCGCACAAGAACTCCAGTCTGACACACGTGTGATCGATCTTGCATTGTTTCCTTGTCACTTCTCGCGTGTTTTGTTGTTAAACGTAGTTTGCGGACAGGACAGAGCTGTCAGCGATTCTTCCTCTTGTAAAGTCATGCAGTGTGAAACCCCCTGTCACCGATCCATCATGCAGTGTGAACACAGCAGCAACTGAATGCTACCCTAGATAGTCATCAGTGTGAAAAGAACAGTGACCCGACAAGTTTGAAAATCGTGCATTACACAGATTGAGACAGATTTCTTTGGAAACTTCTCTTTGCCCTCAGCCAAAATGATATGCCAGGAAACAAATTATAGATTCATGAGACCAAAGATCGCCCCTTAGATCTACACAAGACAAATTATATCTCATGTTTAACCACTACAGGGACATCAGAGCCAGCGGCAAACATCAGGAGAAGTAGCCGAGGAAAGGCTGCTCTCGCCGGGGTTGGATTTCACAAGATTATTTAATATATGTTACATGTGCAGCAGCAGCATGTCTTACATGCTCATAGCAATGTCTGTGAATGCATTGGCAGGAACAAGTCTCGTTAATTGCTCTGCAGCATCAGCGTAACATATCTATCCCACCAAAATACCATATCTATTATCATGCCAATCTCTCTGAGAGTTGTCATGACAGAAATTAGTTAATTTTTTAAGGAGTAAAACAATATTGTAATGCACTACTTTTAAAAGTACCTTTCTCCAGCACTGCTCAAAGAGTCATGTGAACAGGAATCAGACTACATAGATTATGCTTTATTCAGAAGTGGCTTTTGCTGACAAATTTCAGTTCCTGTATTTTTTTTTTTTTTTTTTTTTTTTTTTAAAGATGGAAATGTTCTTTTGATTGATTCAGTTCATAAATGAAGTCAAAACAATGTGTTCACTCATCTTGAGCTGTCTTCACCTGGGCAAGAGGAGCCCACAACTCAAGGCTCCTTCCTGGCTCTCACCACCACCTGCACCACCCTGGACCCTTCAGTTCCCCCTGGTCAGCTGTCCTCCGCCTGAACCTCCTCCAGTTTCCTCCACCGGCATGCCTACCCTTTGCCGTCCCTTCACCATCTCCTGGCTCCTTGTCTGTGGCATCCCCTCAGCCCCCTCCATCCCTCCCTCACTTCTATTACGGCTTGAGGTTGCGCTTTGCCGGAGGAGGGGTGGACATTGTCACAGGCTTATGTTCAGTTTGTTTTAGTTTTCATGGACCTTTTTGTTTTCAGTCATCTCATGTGTTCCTTTGTTTGATGCTCCCACCACTCCTTTGTTCCTATGGTTACCGTCATTAGTTCATTCTGTTCAGGTGCACGTCATTCATCATCTTGTTTAAGTCACTATTTAAGTCTGTCGCTATTTAAGCCCTTCACAGTCTGTTGTTGTCAGGTCACTCATTTACATTTAGTGTGTGTTCTCTGCATCAGGGGTCTCCAAACTCGGCTCTGGAGGGCCACTGTCCTGCAGAGTTTAGCTCCAACCCCAAATAAACACAACTGAACCAGCTAATCAGTGTCTTACAAGGCCCTAGTTAGTGTGCTTAATTGGGGTTGGAGCTAAACTCTGCAGGACACTGGCCCTCCAGGGCCTGAGTTTGGAGACCCCTGCTCTGAATGTTTACCTGGCTTTTGTTCATTAAACTTTGTGTTGGAACTTCGTCTTTATTTGCCTTCCTGCAACCCCCTGTAACAGATCTTCACAAATACACTATAGACTCAGAATCTAAAGTTTGGATGGGTTTAAAGTAGGTCACTTTTACCTTTGTTTAGCAAAATTTGATGGGCGAATCATCTCAACAGGAATCCACACGGCTGGGAATTTTGTGTGAGCACAAAAGGTTTGCCCAACGGGTACAAATTGGCCATGCAAATTCATAGCATTGATCAACAGAAAGCTGCTTGGGGTTGAAAGTGACTGTGATTTTTGTCAGAAAGAGATTAATAACATAGTCTGTTCCTCACACAAACATATCATGACTTCTGAAGATGTGGAATAAATAAACTAGTCTGTGTAACATGCTTTATATTTCACATCTTCAGAAGTCATTATATGTTTGTGCGAGGAACAGACTAAGTTATGTTTTTTCCCCCCTTTTAAACATCTCTGGAAATAAAATACCTGTGTGATTCTACAAAATATCACATTTTGTGCTCTACAGAAGAAAGAAATTCATACAGTTTTGAGAGACATGGTAGTGAGTCAATAATGATAGTATTTTCATTTGCTTTGGCAAGAAGCACTACTCATGTGGAAGATATGTCTTGTCTTGTCGGGGTTTGGAATGTCTAATGTGAACTCCACAAAATGAGTTAATAATTTGTCTGGGAGAGACTGAGGGAAAAATCTTTGTAAGGTTCAGTGACTGCCTTCTGCAGAGAAGTAAAGGAAGTTTGACATCTGAATAATTGATTCCCTGCTTCAAATTTAGGGCCAGTGGATAAATCTAGTTTCAGTAGTTTACTTTATTTTTAATTAATCAGAAAGTCCTGAGCTCTCCTGTGATCTTATCTATATAATTTCATTCGGTGACTATTAATCGATTCTTAATGAGCTTTAAGTAATATCCCCTTTTATCTTGTAAAAAGGCATTTTGGAAAAACGAGGGGCCTCTGTCGTGTAAACGTCATTTAATTAATGTTAAATGTATGGGTGGTCTCATTAATATCATCTGCATGTGTAATTGTTAATTAACCAGAGGCTAAGGATCTTCACATTTCTGACAGTATTTAAATATATTTCTAATGGCAGCTTTCCTTCCTTGCCCTCTGTCTTTCTCTCTTTTTGGACATGCAACAGAGGAAATGACACATTCTGTTCCTAACTAGACAAACACATTTTCCAAACGATGCAGTCAAGGGTGCAAATTCACTTGTGACACGTCATCACTCTGGTGTCCTTCCTTCATCTGTATGTGTCTAATACGCTGTGGTTTGACATTGTCTCCATCACCGAGAAAGTTTTCATCAGTTCTTTCTTGCGTCAGTGGTGCTTAGCACAGAGTAAACGCCCCTCAGTTGCTTGCCCTTATTGCCCAGTATTTTGCATCAGTGCTTTTTAATTTCACAAACACTCTTTGGCTCGTCTCAGTCTGATGGTTTCTTAAACATAACAAGACCATACTTCTGCAGTAAATACGCCAAATATCAATGTTCATATCTTACCACCATCACAGGCTCAAAGCAGATGTAAGATTAAGCAAAATCCAGAAAACTGAGGTCAAAACCCCAATAAGAGTTTAGGAATCTGGGGTGTCCCATTCTGTTTAATTGAATTTTTCTCTTCACATAACATTTGATGTCATGTTGACAGACAGATGTAGTGGGATCTCACTTGGGAGCCCAATCACCTTCAAGTGTAATAAAACAAGCCAATGGCAAGTGAGATTTGCATGGCAAGCAACTCCCCGTACATATGGGCATATAAGTTTGCATGCAACTCACTCATTCAGCTTTTTGCTTCGGAGACACTCTGCCTATCTGCCTTCATTGACAAGAGGAGACTGTGATGGTGGGCGGGGCTACAGAATTAGGCATTGGTCTTCTTCTGTTGAGGTGGTGTTTCGCTGCTCTCTGACGTCACAGGGAGGCAAATTCGCAGATCCCTCGTTTGATGAGCCATCTGTCAATAAAAGCTTTTATTTGACTAACAAGGAAGTTTTCAGCTCTGAAACTTACAGGATATTGTTATATTACGATGACTTTTTATATATCAAAAGCTCAAGGAAAAGTTGATTTCTCAATTCATGACCCCTTTAAAGACACCTCTCCATCTGTGTATTCCTGGTTATGGTCGTTTCCAGTCCTCATCTGATGGCCATGATCAATGACTCACATGTCTGGGCCATAAGCATGCTGAGATGACATTCGTGGATGCTTCATGTTCACGTTATGAGAACATGACCATGTCGACATGCCGGTTGTGACTTACCTTTCTCGTAAAGGCTAAAGTCACCCATCTCGCCGCCTGTGTGTAGCACAGCCATGAGTGTGATTAACACTTTGGGAGACCAGAGGGTTACAGTGGGAGCTCTTCTGCCAGGTGAATCCTCACATATCTCTCACTCCTCTAGCGCGTGCCATGTGCTGTCGAGTTGCTGAATGGCAGCATGGGCTCCTATCACGTCCAGGGTTAACTCATTCACAGTGACGGGGCTTCCATTCAAGTCCTCAATCCCCATTAGTACTCCCTTGGGGACGGGTATTGTTGCAGTCTCACGCACCTGGTCAGACGTGTCGATGGGCTAAAACAGGCAGAGTACTAAACCCTTACTGTGCATGTGTAAAACTTTATAAAAGCTCACTGAGATAATACAGAAGGAACAGACATAATAGTTTGATTTTGACATGACATAAAGCAGCGATAATTAAGTGGCTGGGTTGTTTACTTATTAATTAGTCTTACTATTAATGCCATATTTGTCTTCATTTGTGCCGATACCAGAGCGCATGAAAACAAGAGGCAGAATTTATTGCACGAACCAATCATATTCAATCATATCCAATCATAGCGCGATGGAACCATTGCCTCCTCTCACATGACTTTTCCCTATTCATTTCAATTGTGTCCTACAAAATTCACTGCATTCATTAGGGGGTCTGTTAAAAGTCAATGGGGAGAGAGGAGGCGGGTGTTGCTGTTGGACATGGTTATGTTATTACGTTACAATGTCTAACGTGACTTTTACACTGTTTAATGTCACATTTTGTAATATTTGCAATGTTTTATTTTTGTTATATAGATTATTTTTTCATCCAGTTTATTTCGAAGAGAAACTGCCTCCCTTGCCCACTCAGAGGAAATACCCCTGCCCAGTTCTCATTCACTTTCATTCTTCAAAAAGTCTTGAAAAAACATGAGGGAGAGCACATAAAGGCAGAATTTTCATTTTTAGGTGTTCTACCCTTTATGAAACTTCTGCCAAGTTTGCTCAAGGACATCATCACTTTATTTGCAGACTTGAGAAGAGGTGCAAGGAGAAAGAATTCCTCCTGTGAACTGCTCAGTGTGCTTAGAAGACTTATGATCATGAAATGCCATGATACAACCACCTGAAGACCACTCTTTACAGCAGCAATCTAAGGCAACCAGCAAAAAGAACTGACATAAAATTTACAGATTTTTTTGGTTTTTGTTTTGTTATAACAATATTCCATCTGTCCAGCTTGTTGCAAATTTTCCATGATACTTCCACAGTACTGCTACACATCTTTCTGTGCGTTGTGTGTGTGTCAGGACATTCGCAGAGAGCGTGTTCTCTTTTGTCTTGTCGTGCTTGAATGATTTAAAAGCATTTGCATGAATAAGAGTTTGATGATATAATGCATTAATTGCGATAAATATTCTTAACGCATTAAACTGAAAAAAAAATAATCGCATGAGTTAACGCTAATTTTGACAGCATATATACATTCACCTAAAGGATTATTAGGAACACCTGTTCAATTTCTCATTAATGCAATTATCTAATCAACCAATCACATGGCAGTTGCTTCAGTGCATTTAGGGGTGTGGTCCCTGATCTCCTGAACTCCAAACTGAATGTCAGAATGGGAAAGAAAGGTGATTTAAGCAATTTTGAGCGTGGCATGGTTGTTGGTGCCAGACGGGCCATGTCTGAGTATTTCACAATCTGCTCAATTACTGGGATTTTCATGCACAACCATTTCTAGGGTTTACAAAGAATGGTGTGAAAAGGGAAAAACATCCAGTATGCGGCAGTCCTGTGGGTGAAAATGCCTTGTTGATGCTAGAGGTCAGAGGAGAATTGGCCGACTGATTCAAGCTGATAGAAGAGCAACTTTGACTGAAATAACCACTCGTTACAACCGAGGTATGCAGCAAAGCATTTGTGAAGCCACAACACGCACAACCTTGAGGCGGATGGGCTACAACAGCAGAAGACCCCACCGGGTACCACTCATCTCCACTACAAATAGGAAAAAGAGGCTACGATTTGCACAAGCTCACCAAAATTGGACAGTTGAAGACTGGAAAAATGTTGCCTGGTCTGATGAGTCTCGAATTCTGTTGAGACATTCAGATGGTAGAGTCAGAATTTGGCGTAAACCGAATGAGAACATGGATCCATCATGCCTTGTTACCACTGTGCAGGCTGGTGGTGGTGGTGTAATGGTGTGGGGGATGTTTTCTTGGCACACTTTAGGCCCCTTAGTGCCAAATGGGCATCGTTTAAATGCCACGGCCTACCTGAGCATTGTTTCTGACCATGTCCATTCCTTTATGGCCACCATGTACCCATTCTCTGATGGCTACTTCCAGCAGGATAATGCACCATGTCACAAAGCTCGAATCATTTCAAATTGGTTTCTTGAACATGACAATGAGTTCACTGTACTAAAATGGCCCCCACAGTCACCAGATCTCAACCCAATAGAGCATCTCTGGGATGTGGTGGAACGGGAGCTTCGTGCCCTGGATGTGCATCCCACAAATCTCCATCAACTGCAAGATGCTATCCTATCAATATGGGCCAACATTTCTGAAGAATGCTTTCAGCACCTTGTTGAATCAATGCCACGTAGAATTAAGGCAGTTCTGAAGGCAAAAGGGGGTCAAACACAGTATTAGTATGGTGTTCCTAATAATCCTTTAGGTGAGTGTACATCGATCCTAATATTGTGTTGGTCCCTCTTTTGCTGCCAAAACAGCCCTGACCCGTTGAGGCATGGACTCCACTAGACCCCTGAAGGTGTGCTGTGTTATCTGGCAACAAGATGTTAGCAGCAGATCCTTTAAGTTCTGTAAATTGCGAGGTGGGGCCTCCATGGATTGGACTTGTTTGTTCAGCATATCCCACAGATGCTTGATTGGATTGAGATCTGGGGAATTTGGAGGCCAAGTCAACACCTCAAACTCGTTGTTGTCATTTTTGCTTTGTGGCAGTGTGCATTATCCTGCTGAAAGAGGCCACAGCCATCAGGGAATACCGTTTCCAACAATGCTTAGGTAGGTGGTACGTGTCAAAGTAACATCCGCATGGATGGAAGGACCCAAGGTTTCCCAGCAGAACATTGCCCAAAGCATCACACTGCCTCCGCTGGCTTGCCTTCTTCCCATTGTGCATCCTGGTGCCATGTGCTCCCCAGATAAGCGACACACATGCACATGGCCATCCACGTGATGTAAAAGAAAACATGATGCATCAGACCAGGCCACCTACTTTCATTGCTCTGTGGTCCAGTTATGATGCTCACATGCCCACTGTTGGCGCTTTTGGTGGTGGACAGGGGTCATGGGCACCCTGACTGGTCTGTGGCTATGCAGCCCCATACACAACAAACTGCAATGTACTGTGTATTCTGACACATTTCTCAGAACCAGCATTAACTTCTTGAGCAATTTGAGCTACTGTAGCTTGTCTGTTTGATCGGACCACACGGGCCAGCCTTCACTCCCCACGTGCATCAATGAGCCTTGCCTATCCATGACCCTGTCACCGGTTCACCACTGTTCCTTCCTTGGACCAGATACTGACCACTGCAGACCAGGAACACCCCACAAGAGCTGCAGTTTTGGAGATGCTCTGTCCCAGTCATCTAGCCATCACAATTTGACCCTTGTCAAACTCACTAAAATCCTTATGCTTGCCCAATTTTCCTGCTTCTAACAGATCAACTTTGAGGAAAAAATGTTCACTTGCTGCCTAATACATCCCACCCACTAACAGTGTACAGAGACACAGAACCATGGATGAATATACAAACCAGATTCCAAAAAAGTTGGGACACTGTACAAATTGTGAATAAAAACAGAATGCAATGATGTGGAAGTTCAATATTTCATTCAGAATACAACATAGATGACATATCAAATGTTTAAACTGAGAAAATGTACAATTTTAAGGGAAATAAGAAATAAGTTGATTTTAAATTTCATGGCATCAACACATCTCAAAAAAGTTGGGACAAGGCCATGTTTCCCACTGTGTGGCATCCCCTCTTCTTTTTATACCAGTCTGCAAACATCTGGGGACTGAGGAGACAAGTTGCTCAAGTTTAGGAATAGTAATGTTGTCCCATTCGTGTCTAATACAGGCTTCTAGTTGCTCAACTGTCTTAGGTCTTTTTTGTCACATCTTCCTCTTTATAATGCGTCAAATGTTTTCTATGGGTGAAAGATCTGGACTGCAGGCTGGTCATTTCAGTACCCGGATCCTTCTTCTACGCAGCCATGATGTTGTAATTGATGCAGTATGTGGTCTGTCATTGTCATGTTGGAAAATGCAAAGTCTTCACTGAAAGAGACGACGTCTGGATGGGAGCATATGTTGTTCTAGAACTTGGATATACCTTTCAGCATTGATGGTGCCTTTCCAGATGTGTAAGCTGCCCATGCCACACACACTCATACAACCCCATACCATCAGAGATGCAGGCTTCTGAACTGAGTGCTGATAACAACTTGGGTTGTCCTTGTCCTCTTTAGTCCGGATGACATGGCATCCCAGTTTTCCAAAAAGAACTTCAAACTTTGATTTGTCTGACCACAGAACAGTTTTCCACTTTTGCCACGGTTCATTTTAAATGAGCCTTGGCCCAGAGAAAACGCCTGCGCTTCTGGATCATGTTTAGATATGGCTTCTTTTTTGACCTATAGAGTTTTAGCCGGCAGCGGCGAATGGCACAGTGGATTGTGTTCACCGACAATGTTTTCTGGAAGTATTCCTGAACCCATGTTGTGATTTCCATTACAGTAGCATTCCTGTATGTGATGCAGTGCCATCTAAGGGCCCGAAGATCACGAGCATCCAGTATGGTTTTCCGGACTTGACCCTTACGCACAGAGATTGTTCCAGATTCTCTGAATCTTTGGATGATATTATGCACTGTAGATGATGATAACTTCAAACTCTTTGCAATTTTTCTCTGAGAAACTTTCTGATATTGCTCCACTATTTTTGGCCGCAGCATTGGGGGAATTGGTGATCCTCTGCCCAGCTGTTCCTTATATGTACATTTAACTTTTCCAGCCTCTTATTGCTACCTGTCCCAACTTTTTTGGAATGTGTAGCTCTCATGAAATCCAAAATGAGCCAATATTTGGCATGACATTTCAAAATGTCTCACTTTCAACATTTTATATGTTATCTATATTCTATTGTGAATAAAATATAAGTTTATGAGATTTGTAAATTATTGCATTTCTTTTTTATTCACAATTTGTACAGTGTCCCAACTTTTTTGGAATCGGGTTTGTAAAAGAGGTTTATTGACAAACTGGAATGAATGGGTATAGATACTGTTAGGAGCAATTGGACGAGGACATTGTGGATGGCAAAGCTGGGGAGCGAAGGAGCAAGCACAGTGGTATGGAAACCAGTGGATGGAGGAAGACGAGGAGAGAATGATGAGGAACCAACACAGATGACAAAGGAGACATGGAGAATCAGGTAGGAGATCTATAGCAGGTAATACAGGCTGGATACAGAGAATGGAGTGCTTACTCAAATGAGACCAAACAGTGAGCGAACGTGAGGTGTGTGCTTATGTAGGTCCGTGTTGATGAGGAGATGAGGTGCAGGTGCGAGTGATTAGTACCCTGGTGATCTGGAGCGCTGTGATTGGGTGGTGGTGAAGCCTGGCTGATCTCTTACAAACAGGTGCCGTAATGGAGAGAGAATCATTGGCTGTGTCTCATTTAATTTAATTTCGAAGGCTGCATCCTCCGGAGGACACATCCTGTGAAGGATGCAGTATACGGAGTGTCCTCAATCAGAATTAAACGAGACGTCCTTTGTAGGACACACAGGCAGGAAGTATCACGTTGCTATGCCAACACTTTCAGCCTCGTTGCGCTCTCACGCCAGTTATATGAATGAAAAATATTTATAACTTGAAAAAGACTATGAAATGTTTCTTGCCTTGACAGGAAAGTACTGTTCTAAACGTTCAAAAAGAACTAAACACTTGTAACACACCACAACTATCTGTTTGAGGTAATACAGCTTAAAAACAAAAACAAGCTTGAAACTACTTACATTTAAACACCACATCTTCGCTTGCATGTATATCTAGCGATGGTGCCATTTTTTCAAATAATATTAAAAAAAAATGACGGTTGTTAACAGCAACGCAAAGAATTGTGGGTTATCTGCAGCAGCGAACGATACACCTCATGCACACTCTGAATTCCTATAAAGAAAGGCGCATTCGAAGGTCGCATTTGGAGTGTCCTATTCACTTTTTTGAAATAAGACAGCCTTATGACGCATGCAGGCTTCGAATGCGACCTCCAGAATGCGACACCCTTCCGAAATGAGACACAGCTATTGTTATTCACTTCACCTGTCAGTGGTCATTTTAATTAGCAGTTTTAGCTAAATTGGCAAAATTAACAGTTTCTCTGGATTTATTATTTATAAGTATCTGTTTGAGTAAAATTAACATTTTTGTTTTATTCTACAAACTACTGACAACATTTCTTCCAAATTAAAAACAAAAACAAATTAGAGCATATATTTGAATGACAAAATGACAACTGGTCAAAATAACGAGAGAAAAAAAAACAAGAAAAGAAAAGAAAAGATAAGTTTATATTCTCTTTTAATAAACACAGTACTCATTTTTTAACTTAGGAAGTTCAGAAATCGATATTTGGTGGAATAACCCTGAATTCAAATCACAGCTTTCATGTATCTTGGCATGCTCCCTATCAGTCAGTCACATTGCTGTTGGACGACTTTATGCCACTCTTGGCAAAAAAAAAAAAAAATTTCAAGCAGCTTGGCTTTTTTTAATGGCTGGTGACCCTCTTGCTTACATTCTAGAGGTTTTCAGTGGGGTTCAGGTCTGGAGATTATGGTGTCCATGATAGGGTCTTGATCTGGTGGTCCTCCATCCACACCTTGATTGGCCTGGCTGTGTGGATTGGAGCATTGTCCTGCATGAAAATCAGTCCTTCGAGCTGGGGAACATTGTCAGAGCAGAAGGAAGCAATTTTTCTGTCAGGATAATCTTGTACATGGCTTGAGTTTGAGAAAGAAAGAAAGAAAGAAAGAAAGAAAGAAAGAAAGAAAGAAAGAAAGAAAGAAAGAAAGAAAGAAAGAAAGAAAGAAATTAAAAAGTCTTAGGATAAAAACTTGAAACTCACCAACTGGACCAGTAGGAGGGAGGGAAAAAAACTGCTCTTTAAACTTTAACTAGTCTAACTTCCAACAACTCTTCTGGTGATGGACATGTTTGTGCACAATAAATTTAATGTTTTAAGTGATTTGTGTACAACAACTTTAAGCTTTAAGTGGTAAGCATCCAAGGTTAGCAGAAAAATTAACACAGCGGTACACTGGCAACGAGACAAAGGGCTACTTTTTGAATAGTTGTCAATGGAGAAGAAGCTTCAGTATGCTGAATAAACTACTTTTGTGAAGAAACGACTTATTGCTTAATGAATTGACAGCCTGTCTGCTAATTTTCTATTTGTTTGCCATTAAATATTTATTTTGGAGTGCGCTATGCTTGGTGTTTACAATGAAAATGAAACAATGAAAGCTGTTTTTTAAGAGTCACGTTTTACACAAAATTTCATTTTCATATTCATCTCTATGATATTCGCAAACAGTGACTGATAATCATAACAGCAATTGCCATCAAGCCTATGACATTCTTAGTTTACGAGGCACATGTAATACAAGTTGTCTCCAATGGTAGAGCCACAGAGGTTGGTATCTGATCTCTGGTATTAGGTGATTCTGCAATGTTGCTTGGTGTTTACTATTCAGAAAGATTTTCAGTGGAAGTCTATGAGATTTCATAGACTTGCGTCAGCTAATCATCAGCTGTACGAGAACACTTCAACTCATGTTGAAAGAATAGACTGAGTTTGGTGAATATAACTTTATATAGAAGAACATAGAGTGCGAAATTCTCAGGTTTTTAAGCCGACATAACAACTGACATCTTAAGGGAATATTCTAGTTTTAGTTAAGCAATCAAGTTAAATCAAGTTAAGCTTGATTGAAAGCATTTGTGGAATAATGTTGATTACCACAAAATGAAATTGTGACTTGTCCCTCATTTACACAAAAATATAAAAAAGCAAAAATATAGGTTACATGAAGCACTTAGAGTATGGAAGTGAATGAGGCCAAATTCTAAACGTTAAATTACACACTGTTTTAACAGTATAGCCACAAGTGTGTTAACATGTTTCTAGTGTGAAAAATAATGTTTACTAACCTTTTCTCTATAAAGTTATAAAGTTTTATAACTTAACTGATTTGACAACGTGAGACCATAAACCCTAAAATGACTAAAATGGTGGTTTAATCAACTTTACAGCTCAAATAATAAACTAGTTGGCTATAAACAAATCAACAAAACGGCGCCGCCGTGTTTGGTCGCCGTTCAGGTCGCTCCGCTAAGACTGTGCTTTTATTTACTATTTTACTTTCTTTTACTCTCAGTTTTTACAAACTTATCATCTGCATTGATCTACTATGACAGCAAAACTCTTTTGGACATTGGTTACCTCTACACTGGACTGTTTCAGGACACTTTCGCTGATACTCTGTGGCCATCTGAGATTCTTCGGAACGCCGAGTTGAACAATGGACAGACGAGTCAACGGCAAAGAATCAAGAAACACCGTGGGAAACGCGCTGGTATCCGTAACAGACTGAGGAAAAGGGCATTCAGTCCTCCTCTCCCGAGCATTCTTCTAGCAAATGTTCAATCCTTGGATAATAAGATGGACGATCTTAGAGCCAGGATAAGTTTTCAACGGGACATGAGAGACTGTAACATCTATTGTTTGTCTGAAACATGGCTCATGCCCACGGTCCCGGACACAGCTGTGACGCCGTCGGAGAACTTCTCTGTTTTTCGGATGGACAGAACAGCCGAGGCCGGTAAATCCAAAGGCGGTGGAGTATGCTTCATGATCAACAAGAAATGGTGCGATCCCAGGAACATCACCATTCTCTCGCGGTCCTGCTCGCCTCATCTGGAACATTTAACAATCATTTGCCGTCCATTCTATCTGCCGAAGGGAGTTTTCTGCGGTTGTCGCGACCGCTGTTTACATCCCACCGCAGGCAGACACAGCGCTGGCTTTATCTGGCCTTCATGATGTTGCCAGCGGCATCATAAACAAACATCCCGACGCGGCATTCATTGTCGCGGGCAATTTTAACAAAGCAAACCTAAAGAAAGTCCTGCCAAACTTTCACCAGCACGTCTCCTGTCCTACACGAGGAGCAAACACACTGGATCATTGCTACTCTCCGTTCAAGAACGCCTACAAAGCGCGGTCACTTCCAGCGTTTGGCAAATCGGATCATGCCGCCATTTTCCTCACTCCCGAATACAAACAAAAGCTCGTCCAGGAATCCCCGGTGAGGCGGGAAGTTAAGCGTTGGTCGCCCCACTCAGAGACCGCGCTTCAGGCAGCTCTGGATGATGTTGACTGGGACATGTTCCGAGCGAGTTCAGCCGACGTAAATGAGTTCACAGACGTGGTGCTTTGCTTCATCAACATGCTTACAGAGCAAGCCACGCAAACAATAACAATAACGTCCTTCTCAAATCAGAAACCGTGGGTGGACAATTCAATCCGCGCGGCAGTGAACGCACGCACTGCTGCTTACAACGCCGGTCTCCATTCAGGAATATGACTGAATACAGAACGTCCTGTTATGCTCTGCGGCGTGCAGTTAAAGCCGCAAAGCTCCGATATAAAGACCGAGTGGAGTCTCATTTCCAACTCAACGACTCGCGGCGCATGTGGCAAGGTCTGAGGTCCATCTGCTCGTTTGGATCTAAATCCTCTGCAGAGGGGAGCGCTGATCCGTCGCTTGTGAATGAGTTAAACTCTTTCTACGCCGCTTTGACTGTAACGCGGCAACGCGACTCCGCCAAGTGGCGCGTTAGAGGAAATTACTCAGAGCAGCAACAACCACGTGATCTCTGTCTCAGAGGATGAAGTTCGGAGAGCACTCAAGCGTGTGGACGCCAGGAAAGCTGCCGGGCGGATGGTATTTCAGGTCGTGTTCTACGGTCCTGTGCTGATCAGCTCGCCGGGTTGTTTACATCTATCTTTAATGAGTCCCTCGCTACATCTGTGGTCCCCACCTCCTTCAAAAAATCCACCATCATCCCTGTCCCTAAGAACAGTAAACCCTCTTGCCTAAATGACTATCGTCCAGTGGCTCTCACGTCTATAGTCATGAAGGTCTTTGAGAGACTCATTAAAAACACCATTTGCGCCTACATTCCTGACACTTTGGACCCTCTTCAGTTTGCCTATCATCCCAATAGATCGACTGAAGATGCCATCTCTCATGTCCTCCACTCCTCCCTCACTCACATCGACAGCAAAAGTGGGAACTACGTAAGGCTGCTATTTATTGACTGTAGCTCAGCCTTTAACACCATAGTTCCCACCAAGCTAACCTCCAAACTCCTGGATCTCGGCCTGAATCCTTCTCTCTGCCACTGGACTGAGGACTTCCTCACTGGCAGGCCTCAGGTGGTGAGAATAGGCCAGTTCACCTCCTCCTCCATCACCCTGAGTGTGGGAGCTCCACAGGGCTGTGTCCTGAGTCCCCTGCTCTACTCTCTCTACACACATGACTGTTTGTCCACACACAGCTCCACCTCTATCATCAAATTTGCTGATTATACTGTTGTCCTGGGCCTCATCTCCAACAACAATGAGATGGCATACTTGGACGAGGTGGAGCATCTAACATCATGGTGCCAGGACAACTGTCTCTCTCTGAATGCTGGCAAGACCAAAGAAATGATTGTGGACTTCAGGAAGAGACAGCAACGGACATACTCCCCCCCTCATGATCAGCGGGTCACCAGTAGAGAGAGTGAGCAGCTTCAAGTACCTGGGTGTAAACATCTCCGAGGACCTGACCTGGACTGCTCACATTCAGACACAGGTGAAAAAAGCCAGGCAAAGACTGTACCACCTGTGCCAGCTGAGGAAATTCAGGGTTTCACCAGCTATCCTGAAAACTTTCTATTTAGGGGCGATTAACTCAGTGCATCACAGCGTGGTATGGGAACAGCACCAGTCATGACCGCAAAGCCCTGCAAAGAGTTGTGCGCTTATCCGAGCGTATCTCAGGGTCAGCTCTCCCGTCTCTGCAGGACGTCTACACCAAACGCTGCAAAGGTAGAGCTACTAAGATCATTAAGGACTCTAATCACCCTGCAAACCCTCATTTCACGCTGCTGCCATCTGGTAAGCGCTTCCGAAGCCTGATGGCCAAAACTAAGAGACTCAGGAGGAGCTTCTTCCCCCAGGCCATCAGACTCCTGAACTCAGTCACTTAACACCACGTGACTTCACTCAGGATAAACATACTGTCATTGCACTGCACTTTCTGTTCTCGTTGTTACTGTGTAACAACCTGTTATAAACCTGTTTGCACATTATACTCTTTATACATTTGTTAACCACATATTTATAAGTCTACAGTTTACTCACTGCACAGTCTACTTCAATTATTTTATTCCACTTTATTCTTATTTTTTACTTATTTTTTTTTTTCTCTTGACTTGATTATTTATAATTCTACAGATATATATATATATATAGATAGTACTTTTTTATCCTATTTCTATATAATTTCCTCCTTGTGTTTTTAACTGTGAATTTTCACTGTCCATGGAGCGGACCTGTTTCACTGCCGGTTGTATATTCTGTATATAACTGTGTATGTGACAAATAAAACTCTTGAATCTTGAATCTTGAACAGATAAATGAATGTAAGTCCTTTAATAAAATTATGAGATTCACTTTTCTCCTTTTAAATCCTCCCCAAATTGTCCCCATTCATTTACAAGTAACTCACCATAACATGTGCTTTTTATTAAAGAAATGGAGGATGAGTAAATAAAAAAATAAACAATTTTTTTACCTTTTTCAACCTTTGTTAAAAAAAAGTTTATTTAATTTTAATGTAATACAGTGTCACTTAAGTGTACTTAAAGGCCCCTTGTAATCAAAATGGAAGTTTTTATTTTTTTAGTATGACTATGTTAGCCTTAAGGTTAGGAATAAGCTGGTTTATTCCAAAACAATGATACAATTCACATTTAGGAGATATAAGCATACAAAACTTACAGTCTCTCACTTCCGTTAAAAATGTATCACAGATTTTTATGACATCATCACAGACATCATGGAGGGCACCCTGGAGTCCTGGAGTTCATGGGCAGGTGAGCAGGGTGATGCCGGCAGCTCAGGAGACCAGGATAGAACCTGCCGTTTAGTGGACCAGGGTGGCACAGAGCGTTCAGGAGGCCAGGGCGGTGCTGGCAATTCATGGACGGAGCTTTGGGGACTAGTAGCCCCACCCCCAACATTTTCTTGGGAGACTCTGGAGCGAGCTCATGGGGTGGAGTCCTCTCTGGAAGATCCAAGGAAGATGAAGGAGATGATTGAAAGGTAACATAGGATTTATTATAAACTCAGAAACACTAGCCAACAGGCGAAAAATATATTTTAAATACGCAAAATTTTAACTTCATCATCACAAATGTATAATTGCAAATATATTTAAAAACTGTTTTCAACAGAAATATTTGCTTTACACTTTAGTTTAGGGTCCAATTCTCACTATTAAGTAGTTATTAGCATGCATATTAATAGGATGTTGGCTGTTTATTAGTACTTATAACGCACATATTAATGTCTTATTCTGCATGGCCATATTCTACATCCCTTAATCCTACCCAATACCTAAACATAAAAACCTACCTTACTAAACTAACTATTAATAAGCAGTAATTTACTGAGACCAAAGTCATAGTTAATAGTTAGTTAATATAGTGAGACTAAAGTGTGACCAAATATTTATTTAGTGCACCTTTAGGGAATGCCAGTACAGGATAATTGGTCACTAGGGCGCTAAGACTTGCAAATGACAACATTTCAAGTAACAATGAAAAAAGATTGACACAAAAGTGATGAGGCAATTCAAAGGAAGATGGACAGGTCTGATGTATGGAAGATCCAAACTGCATGTGACAGGCATAATACACCATGTGTGTTTACCCTCACAAGGTCTTAATTAAAGTGATAAAGCTCTGATTAAAAGACAGCTGGCTTTTTATGTGGCATATTTGGAGTAGATGTTGGTCATTAACTGTCTCCGTTTCTATCTCTATCTCCTCCCTCCCTCCCTTTCTCTCTTTTATCTACAAAAGTATCAATGTCTAGCAAGTACCAATATCAATAAAAAAAAAAAAAAAAAAATCTTTGTTTGATGACTGAAGGACACAAACACAAAGGCAGTAGATGTTTGAAAAGACCACACACACCTCCTGGGATTTCAAAATAGACAGATCTGAATCTGTGCGACAGTATGGACTGGGGGGAAAAACAAAAATGCTTCTATCAAAGTCACAGCTGCATTATGTGCCTCTATCTAGCTGCAGGCATCTCCTATCAACTTTGATTTGTTCATTTCAGATCTGTAGAATTTCACCTTGAAAGCAAACGTGGTCAAAACTTCACATTTGCAGTGACGTGAATGTGATGCCTATACTTTTTTTGTTGTATGAATAGATGGCTAGACATATTCTGTAGGCTTGTTTATTTTGCAATAGTAATGTCTTTTTTATTAGCATTCAGCATTCTTTTTTTAAAGAATCACCTGCAATCATGATGAAAAAGATAAATGTTTGCAGATATGGACTGTGGAAACATCATTAAAATGTTTTCACTAAGTGGAAAGTTTGCAGATAAAGCCTCTAATCTCAGAGGACATACAGTTTCTCCGTCACGAGCAGCAGCATTTGAAAAACTCACTGAAGAGAATAAGCAGGAAAAATGCAAACTGCTTCATGATCTCAATATTGCACATGAAGATAACTCCAAGAATGATCACCAAGGCAACTAATTACCATCCGCTCAGAGATAGATTTATGCTTGCTGTTTTAATTGCTGCCGAGCGTTTTAATGAGTGTCTCAACAATGAATAAATAAATCCTGACAAGAGAAGGAACAATATTAATTTATTCTCTTTCACTGGTCTCAGAATCATTTAGTCCACATAGAAGCTTGTAGAAAACTCCCGGTGTTATAGACATTGTGTCGTTAAACTAGATGAGGAACCTTTAATGTTTTGCTGTAACTCACATAAGATGAACTGCACCCATTACGCACCAAATGTTCATGGGAAATTATCTCGGGACAAGATTTTGGCTGATGCTGGTGAAAACACACACACATACACACACACACACACACACACACACACACACACACACACACACACACACACACACACACACACACACACACACATACACACACACACACATATACACACACACACACACACACACACACACACACACACACACACACACACACACACACACACACACACAAACTATTATAGGCTTCATCAGAGAACTTCAGCCTGTAATATGTATAAAACAAAGTGAACTTTCAACATCTGCCTGATGTTTTGTTTTCAGTGTGAATAGCAAAAACAAATGTTAAGTAACTAACTTCATCATGAAATCAAGTTGAGGAAAGCAAACATCCATGTACTTTCAAATGTAGTGCATGAAGCCACATTGTTTGACTTCAATAACACCAAATGTCAGTGGTTTACACGTCAAACCTGCCATGATGGGTTTTGAATATTGACTTAAAAGTAGATATTTTTTCTTACTACGGTTATCATATTGATAAAGAAGAATTGGAATATGACACACCAGGGGACCTCCAAATATGATGATCTATCCATGGCAAAGAACCCTCTTCATAAAGTAAAGGTTACTCTATGTTTTCATGTATAAAGTATCACGTATGGTTTGTGTTGTTTTGGTACTTTTGCCCTAGTTACTAATTTCTTAATTGATCAGCAATCACCTGTTCATCTCTTATGTAGTTTGTGAATTTGTGAAGAGTGTTTTTGTTTGAATTTAATAATTATACCGCTTCAACTCTCATTGCTCAGTTCATCATCAATCTAGCACAGTACACATACTTTTTTTTTTTTTAAACAGACAAACAGAAAAACAAATAGAATAGTTAAGTTTGTAAACAAGAGACTGGATTTGCAGACAGGATGAGATTACATGAATGAATGAAGCAACACACATGTGAGTAAATTTTTTTATATATGTGATAGTATTGCATTGTTACAGATCGTTTTATATAGATCTATTGATTATGTGTACGTGTTTAACTGAACATACCGAAGAATCCTTTATTTGTGGTGTTGTTGGTTCATTGGGATATCGGGATCAGACTCGTATGTATGGGCCAGGGCTCGCAAAGCCCAATGTCCCGGAGCTATGTGTTTTCCAGACGGGCCACCAAAACAACTAATTGTGACCGCCAGCCCGGCCACTCTCAGCGCTCTCAGAACAGCCCGCAAATGCCCCATATGGCACTGTCAGTCATTACTGTAGATTATGATATCATCTAGATAAGCAGTGGCATATGCGGCATGGGGCCGGAGATTTCGGTCCATGAGTCACTGAAAAGTGGCCGGTGCCCCAAACAACCCGAAAGGAAGTGTCACAAATTGGTGTAATCCAAACAGTATTGTGAAGGCTGTTTTTTCTTTAGATATTGGTGATAAGGGGATCTGCCAATATCCTTTCTTTAGGTCCAATGTCAAATAAAAGCGAGCCGTACCCAGCCAATCAAGCAACTCGCCAGCCCGACACATTGGATATGTGTCAAATTTCGACACAGAAGTGAACCGAGCCGTCCGTTTTAGGCATTAAAACTATCGGGCTCGCCTAGTCACTGTGTGACTCCGCTATTACTCCCATATCCAGCATCACCTCGAATTCTGTCTGAACCACCTTTTTTTGTGCTCAGGTAAGCGATATGGCTGGCTGCGCACTATCACGCTGTCTCAATATGGTGCTGAATAAGATTAGTTAGACCGGGCAGGGGCAAGAACACATCCACAAACTCTGCTTTGTAATCTGCTACATCAGTGAGCTGCGAGGGCGACAGGTGATCTCCCCTTGGGACAAGAGTGAGAGATTGCATTTTGGTGCTCTCTTCTGGCCCGAGATCATCCTCGCCACTCACTGGCGTCGCTAACATCACTGGCTCCTCCTTGCTCCATTTTTTAAGGAAGTTTAGGTGTTAAGTCTGATGTGCCCCATTCCTGTCCATTGGAACCACTTCATATTTAAGATCTCCTACTCGCTGTGTGACCTCAAAGGGTCCTTGCCACTTTGCAAGTAATTTAGAACTGGACGTTGGGAGCAATACAAGCACTTTCTCTCCTGGTGCAAATTCTCACAGCCTAGTTCCCCTGTTGTACTGCCAGCTTTGTTTGCCCTGGGCCTGTAACAAATTCTCCATAGAAAGCCACCCCAATGTGTGGAGTTTTGTTTCGCACAACAGTACAATTTCATACACAGTACAATTTCATTTTTACTATCCGAAAGTCCGTCCTCCTAAGTTTCTTTCAGGACATCCAAGACCCCACAGGGCTCTCGTCCGTAAAGATACTCAAAGGAGGAAAACCCCATGGAGGCTTGCGGACCTTACGCACAGCAAACAAGAGGGCTTCCAGCCATTTATTCAAATTTTTAGCATCCTCATGAACAAACTTACGAATGGTTTTCAACGTGCGATTAAATCGTTCCACCAGACCATCTGTTTGTGGGTGACAGATGCTGGTGCGAATTGATTTAATGCCCAACAATTTGTACAGTTTGTGTAATGTTCATGACATAAACGCTGTGCCTTGATTAGTGAGAATCTCTTTCAGGATTCCCACTCGGGAGATTAACCACTACTACCGCTAGTGTGTCCGCTACACTCTTCACTGATATGCTGCGGAGCGCAGCTGCTTCCGGATATCACATTGCATAATCCACAAGGACTAATGCAAAGCGATGTCCACGAGCAGATCGTTCTAATGGCCCAATGAGGTCCATGCCAATTCTCTCAAAGGGGACCTGCATAAGAGCAAGGTAGCGCAAAGTCGCTTTTAGGTTGGCCAGTGGATTTACCAGCTGACATTCCACCAAGCCATGCACCACCTGCGTGGCACCCACCTCAACACTATGTTTTTGTCCCCTAAATTGTATGGTCACAGACCTTAAAGGATATTCCAACACATCCCCATGCACACACCTCACCTTAACCATGCGGCTCGTATCCAATGTCCCTGGCTGTATCAGGTTAATGGTTGCAACCTAAATCCACCAAAGCCTGATAAACAACCCCCTTTATACTCACAGGTATTTGGTACAACCTGGCTTTATTGAGGGCAGCCTGCAGGGCGTACAGAACCCAGACCAGCCTCCTAGACAGAACACCTATCCACAAAGTGCCCCGGGTCCCCCGCAACGGCAGTAGGCCGACCCAGGCCTCCCCGCCACCAAACAATTCAAGAAATGTCTCCGGATCATCCTGTGGACCCATCTTGTTGAGGGCCATGTGAGTGGCAGTGGCCAGGCTCAGGGAAGTCCCTGTCGTCCGAACCTCCCGGTCCAACAAGCTCAGGAACAGAGTCTCTTCTCTTCCATTGCCGACCTCGCTGGACCATATATATATATATATATATATATATATATATATATATATATATATATACACTCACCCAAAGGATTATTAGGAACACCTGTTCAATTTCTCATTAATGCAATTATCTAATCAACCAATCACATGGCAGTTGCTTCAATGCATTTAGGTCCTGGTCAAGACAATCTAATTAACTCCAAACTGAATGTCAGAATGGGAAAGAAAGGTGATTTAAGCAATTTTGAGTGTGGCATGGTTGTTGGTGCCAGACGGTTCGGTCTGAGTATTTCACAATCTGCTCAGTTACTGAGATTTTCACGCGCAACCATTTCTAGGGTTTACAAAGAATGGTGTGAAAAGGGAAAAACATCCAGTATGCGGCAGTCCTGTGGGCAAAAATGCCTTGTTGATGCTAGAGGTCAGAGGAGAACTGGCCGACTGATTCAAGCTGATAGAAGAGCAACTTTGACTGAAATATCCACTCGTTACAACCGAGGTATGCAGCAAAGCATTTGTGAAGCCACAACACGCACAACCTTGAGGCGGATGGGCTACAACAGCAGAAGACCCCATCGGGTACCACTCATCTCCACTACAAATAGGAAAAAGAGGCTACAATTTGCACAAGCTCACCAAAATTGGACTGTTGAAGACTGGAAAAATGTTGCCTGGTCTGATGAGTCTCGATTTCTGTTGAGACATTCAGATGGTAGAGTCAGAATTTGGAGTAAACAGAATGAGAACATGGATCCATCATGCCTTGTTACCACTGTGCAGGCTGGTGGTGGTGGTGTAATGGTGTGGGGGATGTTTTCTTGGCACACTTTAGGCCCCTTAGTGCCAAATGGGCATCGTTTAAATGCCACGGCCTACCTGAGCATTGTTTCTGACCATGTCCATCCCTTTATGGCCACCATGTACCCATTCTCTGATGGCTACTTCCAGCAGGATAATGCACCATGTCACAAAGCTCGAATCATTTCAAATTGGTTTCTTGAACATGACAATGAGTTCACTGTACTAAAATGGCCCCCACAGTCACCAGATCTCAACCCAATAGAGCATCTTTGGGATGTGGTGGAACGGGAGCTTCGTGCCCTGGATGTGCATCCCACAAATCTCCATCAACTGCAAGATGCTATCCTATCAATATGGGCCAACATTTCTAAAGAATGCTTTCAGCACCTTGTTGAATCAATGCCACGTAGAATTAAGGCAGTTCTGAAGGCCAAAGGGGGTCAAACACAGTATTAGTATGGTGTTCCTAATAATCCTTTAGGTGAGTGTATATATATAAAGCCTACTATAAAATGTACACATTATATATAAAAATTATTTCATACTGTTGGTAAGAATAAAATAAAAATATGATAAAATTAATTTGCATTTGAAATGGTTGAACTATTTATTTAAAATACTTTTGAGCACATTCTAAAAGAAAGCCTGAAAGCTAATCTTCCATATTTTGAAAAACAAGAAGAATCACACAATATTGCTCGACAATATGTGTCTAGTCTACTAATCTAAAATACCCTTTTAGCTTATGAATTTTCTCACACAGCGGCATTTGGAGGCAGGAAAATAGAGAATTCCTCTGATATTTCTGTAAAATGTTTTAAAAAATGGAGATCCGCCTCCCAACGGTGTCTCAGCTCCACGTCGCCCGAGGGGACGACCCTACGCGTGAGGGATGAGTGAGCATTTGCTGCACGTTGAAATGGCTTTTATGCTTCAATCTGTGTTTTTAATTGCCCTTGTGCTGAAGACCCTGGGGCCTCTGAGAATTCACCCTGACTTTTATCTAATGTCCCATTAGAGCTAATGAACCTGCCGTTAACAGAGAGACAGAGCATACTGTGAAATCGCCTCCACCTCAAACCCTGCAGCTCACACCAGTACATCCGGAACATGTGCTTATCTGCCAGCAGACATACTGCCCATCTGAGCCTCTGCTAACTGTGTGAATTATAGCCTTCAAGAAGAAGGGGATGATGGGAGAATATGGGAGAATGCAGAAGACGACAAGGCGCAGTTCCTTAATGTTTCTGTGGAACCTTGAGGTTTAGTACACGCTAAGGCATATTATGCACATTTGAAATACATTTTAATCAACTTTATGCACAAAAGTAATTAAACTGTGACTTTAGCTGTTACAGCACACATAAGAGTGTGTGCCATTTCATTTTAAGGATGACATTACTGTTCATTATCACTGTTAGTTCTTATTGCTATGTGATTGATTATGTGTATGTAGTAAGGATTCAATTAAAACCTGTACCCAAAATATAAATAAATGCATGTGGCTGCAGGGAAATGACATGCAGGGCCTGCAACTATAGATGGGGTTCTAAATGTTTTATTGGTAACACTTTACAATACGGGTGCACTAATATACATTAATTCATGTTTAACTAATGTACAGATAATCATGAGTTAATGTATAACTTATGAAGAAGTAACTTATTTATTAAAGATTACTGCATCAGCAACTAATGAAGAGTCTATATGATAAATAGATTAAATAATATATGAATTGCTATTAATTAAATGTGTCATCATGTATTAATTCCTGATAACATATTATATTAATTAATAATGTAAATTCATATGTTAATTACCACAATGGTCAAAGCTATGTACTTCAACTTCCAGTTGGCTGCTTTAATTAATCATTAGCTAATGTTTACAAAGGTATCATGTTATGACTCACATGACTATTAACTAATTGTTAAGTAATATGCCATTGTGGTTATGGGTTTTTATTTAATTTGGAATTAGTTAACAGTCATGTGCCTCAACAAGTAAAGTCATAACATAATTAGACCTTTGCAAATCATTAGCTAATGATTAATTAAAGCAGACAACTGGCTGTTGAAAAGTTGAAATGCATGGCTTTGACCCGTTAGTTAATATAATATGTTATTAGGGAGTTAATACATTGTAGCGATTTTACTTTTGTCCATCCAAGGATGCTAAGTAAGGTAGTGATTGGTACTCACGTCACCGCTGACGTTTTGATTTTTGGATCACACGTCATTTAAGGTGTGGTTATGAGTACATCACATGAACACCTTCCCCTCTCTTAGTTTGGGACACTAGTCAAGGTCTTTTACCTTGGCTGTATGAGAACACTCCAAACTGGAGGCTGTTCAATCATTTTGGATTGAATGTAAAGTGGGGAGAGTTGGTGTGAAAGATTGGTGAGATTTCTAACTTGTAGAGCCTTTTCTGTATTATCAGCACAAGGAAGACACAATTTTAATAAAATACATTTTATTAACAAAGGTAAGCAAGAATAACTAACACAACTACTAAATGAATACAATGAATGATAAAGGAATAAAGTGCATAAGATGCATAAAATACATGTGATTAAGTTGAGTGTGGCTATCTTACGGAAAGATAAACTGTTGTTTCTCTGAAACTAAGGTGAAGAACCTTATGCATCAAACAAATAAACAAAAGATTATTTGTTATTAACTAGCATCAGTTAAATTACCTCTAATATAAACTAGGAAATCATATACTGATAATATACAACAATGCTATGGTCTCTGGAAAGAGGTTTGGTTAAGTGATATTTACGTTCCACGTGGTTGAGTAAGCAGTCCGATGGCGGTGACTTCTTCCACTGGTTGTGCTGGGTGACAATGCAGTAGGGAAAGGAGCTGGAATCCATTTCAACAGCCTTGAACATGAAGACCTGTGGGATGCTGATCTCCTGGAGCACCAAAGGATCCTAAAATCTGGAACACACAGATGAGGCCCTGAAGTAGGTGCAGAAGGTCCTTGATCTGGAACACGCAGACGAAGGAACCTTGAAGTGAAGGTTTGCTCTCCTGAGCTTAACCTTGTTGCAAATGTCTCTAGTGTCTTCTGCCTCTCTGGGCCAGACACTCAGAACTTGGTAAATCCGTTTTTGTCTCTCTGGCATTGAGACTCGGAGGTGCTGTATCATCACATGTTTGTTAATGTCGCTTTCCTCACAGGCTGGACTCAGATCCTCAATCCTTTTGTTGTCTCTCTGGATAAACCAGAGGCTCAGAATGTTACGGTGTATCTGTTATGTCTCATCCTTGAAGGACAGACTCAGAACCTTGGTTGATCTGTTTGTCTCTCTGGCAGGGAGACTCAGAACTTGGTGATCTGTTTCAGTCTCATCCTCGCAGGACAGACTCAGAACATGGTGAACTGTTTGCCTCTCCCTAGGGGAGACTCAGAACAAGAAGTGTCTGTTGAAAGGGTACCTTTATCCTTTTCCGAATAGGAGGAGATTGCAATTTGGCACTTCTCCATTCTAGTGTTGTGACTGGCTGCTGGCATCAGAGGGGGCACACAGTGTGGCCCACCCTTCTTTCCCCTGTGGAACTCATTTGCATACTGTACACAGTTAGAAGTCTTTAAAGTGTCTTTAAAGTTTACCAATGCATGTCTCACTTTCCAACCCACCACCAGAATACCCTTGGTTGCATTACAAATAGCTGTCACTGAGAATACTTATTTCTCTGAATAAGTATGAAATGGATGTGTATAGTTTACATCAGTTTTAAGGTTTCCAAACAGTTATGAATGGATTTGGATCATTGTGGTCTTTCTTTGTTTCACCCACTACTGCTGAGGTCCTGAGGAATTTTTATGGCAGTCACTGACCAGGACATTAGGGATTAGTCTCTAGATGGGTGAAGGGCAGAAACTGCATGTGGACCAATGAGAAGCCCGGTCCTTCCTGGGCTTGGTACCAGAGGTCTTCTTCTTGCCCTCCAAGAGGTGTCTGGCTGTTGTCCTAGCGTCTTTATCTGATGGCGTTGGACAGTGTGTTTGTGTTAGTCCAACAGGATCCAATCAAAATGTAGCAAATCTTTGTCCACTGTTACGGGGAGAGAGGGGCCCGGCCATAAACTGGGCCCTGAAATGTCCACTACAACATTATGAAACATTTAACTAATAACAATTTATTGATTACTTAATCTACTGATTAATATATAATCTTCATTTGTTGCTGATGCAGTAATCATTAATAAATGGTTTAGTTCTTCATGAGTCATACATTAACTCATGATTATCTGGCTATTAGTTAAGCATGAATTAATGCATATTAGTGCACCCGTATTGTAAAGTGTTACCGTTTTATTATTTATAAATGTTTTATTTCTTAGAACTCTGTGGAATTCTGTTTGTTTTTTTCTTCTGTTAAGTACAAATAAGAGAATCCAAAATAAACAGAAGCAGCGATGAAAGGGCCATGGCGTAAATCGCATACATTAGCACTTAGCCAAATGTTGCATGATTTACTGTGTTTCTAGCATGTTTGGCACTTGATGGCATGTTTTAATATATTTCTGGGAGTATTTCTGGGCGCTATGACTAACGGAATATTGGCATGTAGATGTCTTCAGGCCAGGACTCTTATCAAACATGTTAAGTTTGGGGAAGTTCGGACATTGTATGCCTGACTTACAACTGCTTCCTGTTTCATGGCGAAACATCAGATTTTGTTAGGCCTTCATGGACACACCCTTCAGCGAAAACTCACAATCTTCACAATTTAACATCGCAAAGGACTTTAGATTAGACTGACCAAATATGATGTTGATCTGATAAAATCTCTAGGAGGAGTTTGTTAAAGTACAATGTCTGGAAATGGCAAAAACTGCAAAAACTTTGCAGAGAAAATTCTAAATATCTCACTTCCTGTTGGGAAGTACAACACTGGATTTTCAATGGATGGGTCAAAACCAATGCCTTGTACTCTAACTTCATATCCAGAACAAGTAAGGATGGCACTTATTTTGTGAATGTTTGCAAATTTCCTTTTTGAATGAGCTTTCTAGAATGCTTTATGGCTAACATGGCTAAAGTAATTCATAAACGCACATTTATTAAGCATTGCATAGTCAGGTGACAGACTTTTTTAAAGCTCCCACACGAGCACCTATACAACAATTTATAGATTAACATAACGGTTCATGCTAGTTGATGAGTTGTCAATCAATGTAACACCACAACAACTAACGTTACATAAATGTATCCACTAACCATTCAGAAACGTCCAGGTGTAGTCTAAAAGTTGCAACCTCTTCCTGAGACTCTCATCTGTGTCGGACTCCGGTTCAGACATGTAAGACTGCACTCCACAACTGGTTATTTATTTAGCTCGTTTTGTTGTTGACGTTGTATCAGAAGCTTGTGTAAAGGATCCACTGAAAGGGGGGGCAGGAGCTCATTTACATTTAAAGGGACACACACAAAAACAGCTTGTTTTGGTCACACCCAAATAGGGGCAAATTTGACAAGCTATAATAAATGATCTGAGGGGTATTTTGAGCTGAAACTTCACAGACACATTCTGGCGACACCAAATATTTATATTACATCTTGTTAAAAGGGACATAATAAGTTCCAAATGTAAAATACAACACTAAAACATAAAATGTTTACGTACTGACAGCAGTAAAGTGTAAATTATTTACGCTTTAGTGGTCAATACGTCTATATTATATGTTTCAGTGTGTATGAAAACTTAAATAAATATATATTACGTAGAACTACACTTTATGTAAAAATATACGTATTCTTGAGATCACATTGGTCGGTTTTTTTTTTGTAAGTTTGTGCACATACACTGAAAAACTGAGTGTCACCCTTAAGTGCTAATGGATAGCTGGACAAGCTTACCATGACCTTTGCACTCTCTTAAAACTTTTGGTGTCATTTAAACCCCTAAACTAGCCACAATGTCAATACTGGAGACATGCTTTCCCGTCTAATGAGGAAACTCTTCTGCTGTAGCATAAGCCATTAAGAGGTGCCTCTGACCTAAACTACATCTCCCACGCTCCTTTGCTCCTTTCTGTCCAGCAGAGGTCAGGGCTATGTGGGTGTTAACACCACAACAAAAGAGAGAACCTAGTGTCGATAACAAGCAGAATTAAATGGAAGTCCATTTCTGTTCTCTGAGAGCTGTTCAACAGGCATCTGCGTGTTATGGAGGTCAATGACAAATAAGAGTGTTCATGATGAAAATGATAAAGTCTAGTTCAAACTTTTGTACTATTATAAATGTGTTCATGTTGTGGCTAGGGTCTAGTAAAATGAATTTAACCAAAATATAAAAATGAGAAATAATGCCTGACTATGCCACCTTGGGAATTTTGCCCACAGAATCTAACCATAAGACTTTACAGTTATCACACAGGTATCACTCAAACAATACAAAACCCTTTATTATAACAGCATAAAAACAATGTAAAAATTCAGATGAAGCAAAAACCTAAACACATCGACTCAAACATCATCATGGAGCTGCGGCCTAAATTACAGTGAAGGCTCTTCAGTAATAAGTGATCTAATCTACACTCACCTAAAGGATTATTAGGAACACCTGTTCAATTTCTCATGAATGCAATTATCTAATCTAATGCTTCAATGCATTTAGGGGTGTGGTCCTGGTCAAGACAATCTCCTGAACTCCAAACTGAATGTCAGAATGGGAAAGAAAGGTGATTTAAGCAATTTTGAGTGTGGCATGATTGTTGGTGCCAGACGGGTCGGTCTGAGTTACCACTGTGCAGGCTGGTGGTGGTGGTGTAATGGTGTGGGGGATGTTTTCTTGGCACACTTTAGGCCCCTTAGTGCCAATTGGGCATTGTTTAAATGCCACGGCCTACCTGAGCATTGTTTCTGACCATGTCCATCCCTTTATGACCACCATGTACCCATTCTCTGATCTTCCAGCAGGATAATGCACCATGTCACAAAGCTCGAATCGTTTCAAATTGGTTTCTTGAACATGACAATGAGTTCACTGTACTAAAATGGCCCCCACAGTCACCAGATCTCAACCCAATAGAGCATCTTTGGGATGTGGTGGAACAGGAGCTTCGTGCCCTGGATGTGCATCCCACAAATCTCCATCAACTGCAAGATGCTATCCAATCAATATGGGCCAACATTTCTAAAGAATGCTTTCAGCACCTTGTTGAATCAATGCCACGTAGAATTAAGGCAGTTCTGAAGGCGAAAGGGGGTCAAATACAGTATTAGTATGGTGTTCCTAATAATCCTTTAGGTGAGTGTACATGGCACACTCACATACCAAAAAGAAGAACCCCAGTGTACACGGCAGACCACACAATCAATGAAGCAACACCACCACCACCTAAAAGGAGAAAATCGTCTCCCTGGTCAATAAAGGCCTGTAGCTCCTAGAAAGGAAATAACAACAATCAATAACAATAACAATAATAGTAATAACAATACAACAATCATGTACCAATTACACAGCCTACACAAGTCTTAAACAATATGCTTAACTCAAAATAATACACAATTTAATATTTCACAATGTTAGCAAAAAAGAAAATTGATTCAAAAACTCAAGAGACTGGAATTGGGACACTAAAGAAAAAGAAACTAAATCAGGTAGATTAACAACAAAAGCAATTCAACAGAAATGAAAATAACCCAACTCACATCAATGAAAAAAACTCAATTTACAATACAAAGGAAACAAACTAAATCAGTAAAAATGGTTCACAAAAACACGACCAAAAAAAATAATAATTTAAAACAGCTGATACACAAAATAATCAAAAAGATTTTTCGAAAAGATAAATGGAGAATCACAAACTAAATTTTAACGGAAGACTATTGTGTATGTATTTACATCACAAAATAAAGACACTCAAAGCTTTTAGAGATGAAACATGTACACAAAAAGGACAAAATCCCTTGTTGGGTTGGGTCCAACAAAGCAACCGTGACCCAAAATATGCACACACTGACTCAATGCAAGTTGAAGACGAGGCAGCGTTGATGCCACTGCAAGGATATTATCCACCCAAACAACTGATGCAGGAACCGCGATGTAGCCAGATGTTTAAACTCTCAGCCTATATGCAACAGCCGCCACCCGTACACGAAACATTAACTGAGGAGCATTAGCCGTGCAGAGCAGCCACAACAAAACAAAACATGGAAGCGACTGTAAACACAGCTGCTCTCCTTACCTGACCCACAGTCACATTCAGTTGAAATAACGGAAGTCAAACCACATCCGGGAAATGACACCTACCTAGGTACATACGCCAATGGCTTTTATTGACAGACACCAATCGATGATGTTAAAATGCCTGCCCTATCCATTCAACTCATGCCTATCTTGCCTGTCATACCACAATGTTGAATTCACGTGTGAGGACATTAGGCATTTCCCAATCAAGTTTTCTGAGCCCCATCGGATACTTGTATTTGCATAGTGCTTGGCGCACACTTCAAGTACATTAAAGTTATTAAAATGTATTGTTAAGTAATTATATTTATAGGCCTATATAGGCCCTATATATGCATACATTGATAGATGTAAGTATCTGTTACAATGGTAGACATTGTAAACAGACTGTGTGGTCACAATTATGAATATGGGACTACTGAAATGAAGTACTGATGGGGCTACTGATTTTTGTATTTCATATGTACAATAAGGGGGATAATTGCAAAAAAAGTGGCGATAAGGTTAAAAGCATGAAGTTTGCAGTGTCAGAATGCTAGTCTGCTAGTCAATTCAGAAGCAAGACGCAACCCATAGCAATGCGTTATGGCAACAATGTCTCAGATAGTCTGACAGCATGATCAACAGTAAAATCAACAGTTAATAAATAAAAAATTAAAAATACTTTTGAGTGATTTGTTACAAAAGTGTGCATCAAATATGCTAAACATGGAAGCTTGAATGTGACGCGGTACAACAGACCTCATTCACGCATATGCATTTGTGCTCCTTTTCCATTTAATGGCATTTGGCAAGTGCATACCGCCACCTACACCTGCATGACAGCTGATATATATATATATAATATATATATATATATATATATATATATATATATACACTGTATATCGCTTATTATTATCAATGCTACTTAACAACTCAGAGCAAACAAAACAAACAGATTTAAGGCGTGCTGAAGCTAGCATATACCAGTAACCTTTTCTATGTTTGGTCTAGCACCCCAGTGATTGTGCAGCTCAATGGCTAATACCATGAAAAATAGGTCAGTTCGTACGTCCTCCTGCCGGGCAGACGCCATGATGGAACCATCATGAAGATGGAGATTATACACTCAGAGGGAGAGAGAGTGGCTCCCCAGCGCTGTTGGTACATTGCCAGATTAAAACTGCCCAGCAAGGTGCGACAAAGTCATCTAAAAGGGGTGAATCAATACTAATCTCTGCAGACAGTTGCAGGGAAAAGATCGGTTTCAGTTCACTCCTAGCCCCAGGTGAAAAGGCTTAGTCCTTTTCAATTGTGGTTATGTGGCTTTAGACAGCATGAGGCTGTTTTTTCATCTCATAATAGTCATATCGGCCTGCCAAGGTGCAGATGCGAGGACTGCTTGGTTTAGAGCGAAGTAGTCACAGATATATATGTAAAACCGTGCCTTTTCTGCAGGAGAGCTGTGTTCCCCCTTCAATCACAACAGAGAGGCTAATAAAATGGAACAGCCAAAGGCAGGAGTTTTTGGCTTTAATGGCTAGCCTTTCAAACTTGTTTTCGATGCACCGTGACATGCCAGTATTTAGCGTAAATGTCAAGTGGCTGGAAACAAGAGCTGACTAGAAAGGTGCAGTAGCTCGGCGCCAAACGAGAGCTTCGAGCAGAACAAAGTGAAGATCAGAAATAATTTGAAAGAAACAGGTGCCATGACATGGGTTGAGGCATCAGGGTATTAGCGCCTGAGTCAGTGCAAGTTGTGCATCGAGAGGGCGTTCCTGCACCTAGAAGAGACGTTTAACGTGGCTGAAAACAGACTAGGTTGGAAGCAGTCAAAAAGAGCAACGGCAGTGTTTCCAGAGAACAGTGAGATCAGGGTGCGCTGTTTGACGGAGATAACATTTCAGCTTCCCAAGCTCCAAATATGGCTAAATGTCAGTGTTACTGCATGTCTTCTGCTTTTTATTCAAGCTCCCACCAAACTGTGTCAGATGAAAGCGCTTTTTTTATTTCAAACGAAGCGAGAGAGGACTAAAATACACAAGAAACTTAGCGGGGAAGGAAATCGGAAGCGCTTCCCACTTTATGGATTTATTGAAATGTATCACCTCTCCCCTAAAGCCCCTCCAGCTCAGCCTCATATTCCTACACAACTTTCAGATACATATCTTCATAAACGTAATGGAGTACGGGGGCTGGGCCCTCGGTGGGGGTGGCGAGCTGGAGACATTATTCACATCTCACAGCAGGTGATTTTGTGTGTGCATGGAGAAAGCGACCGGCCGCGTGTCTCTCATATAGATGAGTAGGGCTGCTGCAGGAGGGTTTTTGAAGTGTTTTGATTTTTTTTCCCCCGCATATTTTTCATCCTTTTTCTAAACTATCAATTTACCACTCACTGGGTCCTCATTTGCTTTGTGTAATCAGACTGAAAGTTATATTAATGGAATTTAAGTCAGTGCGGATCAGCGTGGCGCGCCGCGGCCAGATGATTTTTCAAGGGATTGAAGTCGGAAGGCTTTGAAAAACCAGCTGCCAGGCGCTAGTGTTGATCACAAAGGTAGCATTTTCAGTCTCTCCACACCTTCGTGACTTGATTAATACTTCGAAATCTACATTTGAGGATGTAGATGCATTTCTAGCGAATTTTCGGAGGCTGAACATCTGAGAGCCGTGAAATTTATAATCTGATAGAATGTGATTTGGCCGGTTATCAATGCACAATTCATTCAGCAGCAACGCTGATAGACTCATCTACTATCTGCAGATGATTAATATCTAAAAAGCTAAAATCAGAGATGCAAATGTGTAAAAAATCCGGCTAGATGCAGAATACATCCTTTCAATTGGAAATTGAAAAGCTTGATTTGGCTGGATAAATGAGTTCATTCACTGATCTCCTCCGCTACCCGCAGCGAGACTGCCAACGTTCATTTATGCCAATTTCACAATCACAAAAGGCGAGGAATTGCGTGGCCTTTTTAATAAGCCTGTAATCTCGGATAACATCTCTAATGGCTTCCATGGCTCCGGGGAAAAAAAAGCAGATGAATTAAAGGTTCAGATTTGAGCACTTCACCACAACCATGTTTCCCACCATGAAGATTCCAGCAGAATAGCTGCGTCTGCCAGACAGAACTAATTGATGAACACAATACACAATGTTCAAACCTCAAGCAGAATGTGTGACACTGTGAAAACACTGGAACACAGATCATTCCTAAATGGCTGTTTTTGTTTAAAATGTGACTTGCATAGCAGTTAAATTAGGACAAATCAGCATCCTCGTACCTTTTTTATTTTCTTAAACATTCTGGAAACATGGCCAAGCACCCGGATCCCGCTCTTCCATCTTTCAGGATTTGCAGTCAGATGCTAAAGTGATGTTGCCATCAGCTACAAATGACTTGGAAGTTCTGTTTGACCGCAAACAGGATGTCTTCCATAATGCCGCTCTGGCATTCATCCTCAGCACCAGCAGTCATTAGCAAACTGTCAGCTGCATTCACAATGAGAAACACTGGCTGGACAATCTCAAACTACACACACTCATCCCTACTGTGCAGTAGCATTCGCAATTAAGTGAATAGGGAGAATTCTGAATAATATTTGTCATGTCTAAATCATTTTTACCATGTATGGACTTTTAAAAAAAAAAAAAAAAATATATATATATATATATATATTTATTTATTTTTCTTTGGAGTATTGTTTTGGGGTCAGTGACATAATAAAAATTATTATATATTAATAAAAAATAAAAATTAATTTAAACTATAGTTTAAAACATGGTCCCACTTTATATTAGGTGTCCTTGCCTTCTACAGTTAAATGCAACACTTTTGAACTCAAAGATCTAAGACTTTTTCTATGTACACAAGTCCTATTTCTCTTAAATATTGTTCACAAATCTGTCTAAATCTGTGTTAGTGAGCACTTCTCCTTCGCATAGAGTTGATCAGGTTGTTGATTGTGGCCTGTGGAATGTTGGTCCACTCTTCAATGGCTGTGTGAAGTTGATGGATATTGGCAGATATTGGTTGATCCACAATGTTAACATTAGCAAACCGCACACCCACACAACGACATACACGCTGTCTGCAATCTGCCCTGTACAGTGAAAACCGGGGTTCATCCGTGAAGAGAACACCTCTCCAAAGAGCCAGACGCCATTGAATGTGAGCATTTGCCCACTTAAGTTGGTTACGACGACGAACTGCAGTCAGGTCAAGACCCTGATGAGGACAATGAGCATGCAGATGAGCTTCCCTGAGACGGTTTCCGACAGATTGTGCAGAAATTCTTTGCTTATGCAAAGCGATTGTTGCAGCAGCTGTCCGGGTAGCTGGTCTCGGACGATCTTGGAGGTGAAGATGCTGGATGCGGAGATCCTGGGCTGGTGTGGTTACACGTGGTCTGCAGTTGTGAGGCCAGTTGGATGTACTGCCAAATTCTCTGGCATAGAAATTAACATTCAATTCACGGACAACAGCTCTAGTGGACATTCCTGCAGTCAGCATGCCAATTGCACGCTCCCTCAAAACTTGCGACATCTGTGGCGTTGTGCTTTGTGATAAAGCTGCACATTTTAGAGTGGCCTTTTATTGTGGCCATCCTAAGGCACATGTAAGGGTGGATCCTCTACAGCGGTTCTGACTGCAGGGTTGCCGAATGACTAAAGAAACGTTTTCAGCAAGACGATAGAAAACTGTACATTTCTCGTCTTTACCACCCACTGCAGCTTATACCAACGACGGAAATAAGCGCAGTTACAATAGCTAAACATGTGGGAGAGCGTGGCTATAATGTGACTATATTGTATTGCAATAGGTAACACTTCAAAGTCAATACCAAATCAAAACTAGTTAGCACATCATTTGTAGTTGAAAGAATTTAATGACAAAATCTAGTTATGGTTACACTTAAAATAGTTACAAAATAAATGTATGAGATGATGAAAACTTATACCATTAATCGTACCCAGCATGAATGTTACCTGAGAGAGAGAGAGAGAGAGAGAGAGAAGGGAGAGAGAGACAAAGAAGAGAAGAGAGCAAAGGCAAGAAGAGCCAAAGAAAAGGCCCCCAAGAAGAGAGAGCCAGAGAATAAAAGAGACAGAGCAACAGTTACAATCTTCTTTTATCTATTCCTTGACCATGTGACTGAAACCCTAACATGAGCCATTCAAACTGACCAATCAGACCAAACTTCCCCCACGGTGTTACAGGTGTGACACACATTTGGCCTACAGGCCTTCAGCATTTCTTTGTCTTTAGGAATTCCAAATGGCCCTTCTGGAGAGAGATGGGGGTTGAAAACAGTAAAGCAAATGTCTTTGTTCATTTTCAAAAATCAAATATCTTTGATTATTTTCAATTCTTTCACACATCTATGCAATAATCATGCTGTCTAATCAGTATCTTGATATACCACACCTGTGAGGTGGATGGATTATCTCGGCAAAGGAGAAGTGCTCACTAACACAGATTTAGACAGATTTGTGAGCAATATTTGAGCAAAATAGGCCTTTTGTGTACATATAAAAAGTCTTAGATAGCTAAAGCATTGCAAATCCCGCATTTTCTAGCCTAGAAATCTAGACGCACTCTAGTGGCAGCAAATATAATTTGCAGCCAGGGTGTCTAGCAACTCTCCGTTGGCTTACGAACTTGAAAAACCAAACTCTAGTCAGGTCAATCACATTGTGTATAGAGTCGTTGAGCGGGCTTAACATGAGTTGTGACGGTTCCGCGTGCTACTTGAAAACAAAGAAGCTGGCGAACAGCGGTCCTTCAAATCGGCTTTGGGCACGATTCTGGAAGACTTGAAGTTAAGCTTTTCTTTGAGAAAAGATGAAATAATGGCAAAAAAGGAAGATGTGTTCGGAGTTTTGCCGACTGGATACGGTAAAAGTTTAATCTATCAACTAGCCCCACTTCACCTTCTTCGTTGCTCTGGTTGGTTGTAGCGCTATACGATTGCATGCAGAGGGAATTTGAAAGACTACTGTTTATCCCGCCCCTCGGGTTGATCCCTGCCAACGGTGTGTTCCTATGCAGAGCCTGACAAGCCAGACCCACATCACTTGAGATGTTGGGTCTGGCTTGTCAGGCTCTGCATTTCCACAATCAGGACAATAATTAAGAAGTTCCAATCAATCAACTAAAGATGTTATGAATCTGCCTTGAAGAGGATGTGTGTCTATATCTGGTTTTCAAACCCTGGGTCGCGACCCACCCACTTATGAAATGGGTCGCCAGGATGATTTAAGGAAAATGGAGTTACATTAAGTTACATTCTTCCGAAAATCATAGTCTATAGGCCTATATAAAAGGAATAAATGCACAAAATATATTTGACTTAAATAATTAACAGATTAGCACAATGAAAGAAAAAACTGCGACAGCTGTGCTGCTGAGTTTAATTCATTTTTGTGAGGCTCAAACTCCTCAAACAAGTTCACGGAAAGGAAACCAGATGACAGAAAGCACATCTTGTTTTCTTTATTTTACAATAGCACAATGTAAGTAAACACTTTGCAATTTTCAATAATGTCCTATTCTTATTATCTGTATGACCAAAATTACATTTAATTTATATTTCCTCTGTTTGACCGCACCGATACCTCACACGGACACAACATATTCCAGTATTGCAAACTTGACATCGCAGCCTGTCCATTATCAAAATAAAATAGTCAACCTAACATATAAAAAGTTACACAGCTCAGTCTAAATAATCAGTAGTAGGCCTACAATTCATGCCGTTCAGCGTGAGCACTGCCGCTGTGGTGTTTCCAAGCACATTTTTGCGCATGTGAAGAGGAGGATTTTTTCTGTTGATACTGGGACACGAGTGAAGTACAAAGCCTAAAATAAATAATGGTTTAGCATCCAAATACATCTCGAATATGGAAAAATTTGGATTCGAATGAGGGAGTTAGGCTTCATAAGCCCAACACTGGTAACTTTCAGTTTCTCATTAAATGATTTTGTTTTGGTTTTATAGTTATAGCCTACTTATATTTTTTAATTCTTGATCTGTTCTGAATATTGTTACATTTAAAGGATTTGTTGTGGAGTGAGGAGAACTAAAATAGCCTATAGCTATGTTTGTAGTGTTTATAATATTTGTAGTAGGCTACATTATAACATTTCGCTTTATTTACCGGTATTATTTCTGAATGCAATCAAATGCAACTTATGCGTGATTTTTAAGCATGCAGCAAACCAGTAATTTGTTAAAGTTCTTATAGGTTAACCAGTTAATTAGCGTCCCATATATAACTAGATCAGATTAGTCCAGAATCAACTTTGCTTCGCGGTCAAAAGCGGTTGTGTGAAGAAAAAAAAAAAAAGAAAAAAAAAAGAGGGTCGCTCTTAAAAAAAGTTTGAAAACCACTGGTCTATATCATCCTAATGTATGGTGAGGAGGAGAGTTTGAATGGACAAAGACTCTCCAAGGATCACAGATGGAGAATCGCAGAGATTAGTTGAGTCTTGGGGTCAAAAAGCCTAAAAAAATAAATAAATCTAACAACCCCTATAATCACCACATGTTGTTTGGGAGGGTTTCAAGAAAAATCCTCCTCACGCATCCAGAAACAAACTCCAGCATATTCAGTTGTTAGACAGGACTAGAACTTCAAATACTTAACCATGCCCACGGTTAAATATAGCGCTGAATCATTAATGTTGTGGGCCTATTTTTTTTTTTTTTGCTGGAGGTACTGGACATCTTGTTCAGATAAATGGTATCATGGATTCTAGTAAATACCAGCAGATTAAAAATCAAAACCTGACCGCATCTGCTAGAAATCTTATAATGCCGTGGTTGGATCTTCCATCAGGACAACGATCCAAAACAAGCATCAGAATCAACACAAAAATGTGTCACTGAGCACAAAATGAAGCTCCTGCCGTGGCCGTCTCAGTCCCTGACCATAGCACTATAGAAGATGAGTGTGGTGAACTTAAAAGAAGAAGCACCAACATGGAGCTGGGAATCTGAAGGATCTGGAAAGATTCTGTATGGAGGAATGATTTCTGATCTCTTGTCAGGTGTTCTCCAAACTCATCAGGCATTATAGGAAAACTTGGTACCAATAATTATAGCCAACGTGTTTTGGAGAAAAGCAATTATTTCATAATGTGATTTACCCCCACTTTCAATTATTTTACTTCAGTGAAAGGTTAGAATTTTGTGATTTAAATTATTATTATTTTTTTTTATAAAAGATCAAAAGGATTAACAATGCAGATCATATTTACCAGAGGTGCCAGTAATTCTGACTACAACTGTATGTACTGACATTTAAAGTAATAATTTTATTCAATGCACAATATGTTTTTACAGTGTACCTATATTTAAACCTACCCATACCACCACAACTGTCCCTAGCCTTACCCATATCACACCTCAATAGCAGCAAAAGTGTTTTGCAATACAATATGAACACAATAAGGACATTGTACTTAATTTTTTTTGATGAAAGTACTTAGTAGTTAAAGGTGCACTGTGTAAATTTTAGCAGCATCTAGCGGTGAGGTTGTGAATTACAACCACCCACCGTTCACCCCTCCCTTTCGAAGCACATAGAGCAGCTATGTTGGCCGACACACGACAAAGATGTTGTCGTCGGAGAGAGCAGAAAGTGACTAGCGCTCTGTGGAGCAGTTTGTCCTTTTAGGGCTACTGTAGAAACATGACGGCGCAAAATGGCGATTTCACTGTAAGGGGACCCGTGGTGTATGGGGATAGAAATGGCTCATTCTAAAGTAATAAAAACATAACGGTTCATTATGTAAGTTCATTATACACCACTGAAAACTGATTTATGTATATTATATTGCATTTCTGTTAATAGAGCCTCATAAATACTATACACTGCACCTTTAAATACACCTAATATAAAGTATGACCTAAAACACGTCAAGTTCTTAGAAATTTGTAACACTTTGTCATGTGGTGTAACCATCAAAGTAAAAATAATAGCATAGTTTCCTTAGACCCTGAACAAATGACTATAAATCTAATTCTTATTTTTGGTTTAAATAACTATCATGAATTAAGTTTTTAGGAATTGTACCATGTGACACTTTACAACCTGAACCTAATTGCCAAACCCCAAAATATATTTTATTAAAAAGAAGTTAAAACATAATGATCATTGAAGATGTGTATTCAAGTCACTGTGTAGATTGATTGCAATTTCAATGTATTTTTGAATAAAATAATAGATAGGACAAAAGAGGAGCATCAAACCATTGAGACAATAAATTCATTAGTGCTCATGTTCCCTCAATATCACTTTCCACCCTGTTGTTATTTGTATAATTCCTGACTAACAATAGTTTAACAATATATATATATACACTCACCTAAAGGATTATTAGGAACACCATACTAATACTGTGTTTGACCCCCTTTCACCTTCAGAACTGCCTTAATTCTACGTGGGATTGATTCAACAAGGTGCTGAAAGTATTCTTTAGAAATGTTGGCCCATATTGATAGGACAGCATCTTGCAGTTGATGGAGATTTGTGGGATGCACATCCAGGGCACGAAGCTCCCGTTCCACCACATCCCAAAGATGCTCTATTGGGTTGAGATCTGGTGACTGTGGGGGCCATTTTAGTACAGTGAACTCTTTGTCATGTTCAAGAAACCAATTTGAAATGATTCGAGCTTTGTGACATGGTGCATTATCCTGCTGGAAGTAGCCATCAGAGAATGGGTACATGGTGGTCATAAAGGGATGGACATGGTCAGAAACAATGATCAGGTAGGCCTTGGCATTTAAACGATGCCCAATTGGCACTAAGGGGCCTAAAGTGTGCCAAGAAAACATCCCCCACACCATTACACCACCACCACCAGCCTGCACAGTGGTAACAAGGCATAATGGATCCATGTTCTCATTCTGTTTACGCCAAATTCTGACTCTACCATCTGAATGTCTCAACAGACTCATCAGACCAGGCAACATTTTTCTAGTCTTCAACTGTCCAATTTTGGTGAGCTTGTGCAAATTGTAGCCTCTTTTTCCTATTTGTAGTGGAGATGAGTGGTACCCGGTGGGGTCTTCTGCTGTTGTAGCCCATCCGCCTCAAGGTTGTGCGTGTTGTGGCTTCACAAATGCTTTGCTGCATACCTCGGTTGTAATGAGTGGTTATTTCAGTCAAAGTTGCTCTTCTATCAGCTTGAATCAGTCAGCCCATTCTCCTCTGACCTCTAGCATCAACAAGCCATTTTCGCCCACAGGACTGCCGCATACTGGATGTTTTTCCCTTTTCACACCATTCTTTGTAAACCCTAGAAATGGTTGTGCGTGAAAATCCCAGTAACTGAGCAGATTGTGAAATACTCAGACCGGCCCGTCTGGCACCAACATCCATGCCACGGTCAAAATTGCTTAAATCACCTTTCTTTCCCATTCTGACATTTGCACAACCTTGAGGCGGATGGGCTACAACAGCAGAAGACCCCACCGGGTACCACTCATCTCCACTACAAATAGGAAAAAGAGGCTACAATTTGCACAAGCTCACCAAAATTGGACAGTTGAAGACTAGAAAAATGTTGCCTGGTCTGATGAGTCTCAATTTCTGTTGAGACATTCAGATGGTAGAGTCAGAATTTGGCGTAAACAGAATGAGAACATGGATCCATCATGCCTTGTTACCACTGTGCAGGCTGGTGGTGTAATGGTGTGGGGGATGTTTTCTTGGCACACTTTAGGCCCCTTAGTGCCAATTGGGCATTGTTTAAATGCCACGGCCTACCTGAGCATTGTTTCTGACCATGTCCATCCCTTTATGACCACCATGTACCCATTCTCTGATGGCTACTTCCAGCAGGATAATGCACCATGTCACAAAGCTCGAATCATTTCAAATTGGTTTCTTGAACATGACAATGAGTTCACTGTACTAAAATGGCCCCCACAGTCACCAGATCTCAACCCAATAGAGCATCTTTGGGATGTGGTGGAATGGGAGCTTCGTGCCCTGGATGTGCATCCCACAAATCTCCATCAACTGCAAGATGCTATCCTATCAATATGGGCCAACATTTCTAAAGAATGCTTTCAGCACCTTGTTGAATCAATGCCACGTAGAATTAAGGCAGTTCTGAAGGCCAAAGGGGGTCAAACACAGAATTAGTATGGTGTTCCTAATAATCCTTTAGGTGAGTGTATATATCAAAGATGGTTTAACTTCATGTTGACACCATGTGTTAACTAATAATACCTGAGCATTGGCCATATCTCTTTATTTTTGGGCATCTCGTTAATTATTTAATTAATTTACTATTAATTAATTAATTACTCATCTGTTTGTTGAGATGCCTGTCTTTGTCATCCTCTCTTAAACAGCCACACACAAATAAATCCAGGAAACTGATGATTTTTTTTTTTAAATCGAAACTAACTGTCCTTCCAGATGACCTGCCTCATTTCCTCGTTACTGCTTATGACAGATATCAGAGTTCAGTTTCTGTCGCATTGCTGCGTGTGCTCCAGCCAACTGCCAACATATAATTGGTAAATGACAATGACAGGGGCCCAACCTTGTTCTGACAGGCAAATGACCTGAAATCTCAGCCCGTCTGTGATAATGAAATGCACTGGCCAAACAAATGTACCGCAATAATAGCAATTTGCAACCTGCTTATTAATATTATGAAATTTAAGACCCTGTTGATGATCAGTCCCCATTCATTATTATTAGGTTTGTTATGCAAATAACACAGGGACCAATTAAACTGGCTCATTTCCATGAAAATTCTCTCCCATGCAGCTATAACTGGAGATTGCTGTGGACAAGGCTGAGTAAATACATAGCCACTCCGACAGCTGTCAGAACAGATGAATATGCACTGCTAAAAAATAAGCCCTTGAGGAGGAAAGGGGAATTATAATGACTTAACAGAGAGGTCTAGAGAATGTGCTCTGTACATCATGGAAGCAATTCACATGGCCCATAAATACTATAGTGTGTGGTGATGTTAAGAAAACACCATTGACTGTTAACTGATGAACAAAGCAGCTTAAATTACTTTCAGTAAGATAGTTTTCTGGTCTTAGCTGGTAATATATAGTATGGCTGTAATCTCAGCTTGGCCAGGATGGTAGCTGGTCAGCTGTTTTGCCAAAAATGTCCCAAGCCACTACAAGAAGTGAACAATTTCCCACACAGTTTTCGCAATGGGCTTGCATTTGTGATTCTGTGTGAGGTATACTACTGCCAATAGAAAACAGACATGCAAAAATGTCTGTTGTCTTTTTCTAATTTTTTTTATAGTTAAGATGTGTGGTAATCACTGCTTTGTGACTGTGGAACTTTTGGGGACAAAACAATCCCAAACCCTGTTGAGGCTCTGTAATAAAGCACATCCAAACAGTATTACTTTAATTTAACATGAATAGTTAGTATGTTACTACCTTGAAAGCGATAACGATGTTAGTAGAGTCAGCGTATCTCACAGCGCCATCTGCTGGTGAAAATAATCACTACACGATTGCTCTTATAACCAGTAGCTGCTGTATGTTGGTTGGGTGCTTTTTAGCAATCTATCTGCAGGTTGTTGTTTAAACAAGCTGTAAAACGGGGACATTTCCAGGGACAGCTCCAGTCGGGGACAGAACACCAAAAACCGGGACTGTCCCCTGAAAACGGGGACGTCTGGTCACCCTAACATAGGCAGCTGACTTTTAGGACAGCATCTTAACCATATGGAATGTCTATGGTAACTGGAAAGCTCTACAAGCAACAACTTCTGAAAAAAAACACAACAGCACTCCGCTTGGGAGAGTTTGGCTTTAGCATGTTGCTAAGCTAACAACACAATACTCTAAGCAGCACAAACACACACACAAATATTGGGTAAAATAGTAAATTTTAAATTAACTGAACTACTTTCATCCTTTAAAATAATAATAATAATAAAAAATAAAAACATTTAAAAAAAGTTGAACTTCTTTTAACTAGAGTGCTAGGGATTTCATGTTTTATGGGGACATTCTATAGACGTAATGATTTTTATACTGTACAAACTGTAGGCTATATTATATTCCCCTACACTAACCCTACTCCTAAACCTACTCATCATAGAAAACTATATTATATCCCCTTATACTAACCCTACCCCTAAACCTACCCATCACACAAAACTTTCTGTATTTTACATTTTCAAATCTGTATAAATTACAAGCCTCAATTTTAGTCCTCCATGAAAGCAATATTATCTCCTACCCCTTTGCTAAAAATGGCACTGGACAAAAGCACTGCCAACACATTTTGAATAATTATTTTATTGAGGTATAATAGACTGAGACCTTAAACTATAAATAATAATATTAATAATACCACAAATGGACTCCTGGAAGATGGATCACACTGAAAGGCAGGGCAATGGAAAAGGCACTTGTAATCGGAGTCGTGCATTATAGTCAGCGGGGGAGGTCTCATTTGCTGAACAGCCCAGAAGAGGCCACCAGTGCTGATGGCAGAAGAGTGGACCATTTCTTCCAATCAACCAATTTCACACCTGGAGTGGAGCCCAACCTGTCAAGAGCTCTTTTTTGGGGCAGAACAGGGTGCCAAATGTCCAGGAAACATGCAGTCTCTACAAATAGTATTTAATGCATCTACCCTTTAGACCAGTGGTTTTGTTCATTTTGCAATGGGTATTGTGTGATGACTGAATCAACTTTATTGCACACAACTAAATCACAAACAAAATTATTAAATTATAATTGAAATTATGTATGTGTATATTAACCCCCTCTGCACCCTAAGAGTATTTTGTGGCCCTGAAGAAGTTTGACATGCTCTGACATTTGTGTTTTTTTCAGTTGCTTTAAAGCATATTAATGGCTAAAGCCGGATTACACTGTATTCAGCACAAACAAGGCTACAGTAATATGTGAGCAATATATACATAAAAGTTTGTTGTTTTGAAAAAATAATGCGGGGAGGGTGTGGAAATGCTGTGATTCACACCTGAGGCGTCAACGACTCCTTCCCTGAATATCAATGAGAAATGTGACATAGGGAACTATAGAGAATGAATGTGAGAGACTTAATGATTGAATGTATTGTTTGTGGCTAATTCACAAAATCACGTTTAATTTAAAAGAAGTAATCTGACTACACATTGTCTTTACATGAAGACTTTAGACCTACAGTACTGTTCTTCTGCTCACCAAGGCTGGATTTATTTGATCCAAAATAGTAAAAACAGTAAGTGAAATATTTTTACAATTTAAAATAAATGTTTTCTGTGTGAATACATGGTAAAGTAATTTATTCCTGTGATCAAAGCTGAATTTATCATTATTACTCCAGTCTTCAGTGTCACATGATCCTTCAGAAATCATTCTAATATGATGATTTAATATATATGCTCAACAAACATTTCTTATTATTATGAATGTTGAAAACAGTTGTGTAATTTTTTTCAGGATTATTTGATAAATATTTGATTAACGGAAAGTTCAAAACAATAATATTTATCTGAAATAAAAAGATTTTGTAACATTATAAATGTCTTTACTGTGTTCTTTGATCAATATAAGGAATCTTTGTGAATAAAAGTATTCATTTCTTTCAAAAAACAAAACAACAACAACAACAACAACAAAAAAAAAAAAACTCAACTCTTAGTCAGCCCAAATTTTTGAATGGTAGTGTATAATGTTACAATAGATTTCATTTTCAGATAAATGCTGTTGTTTTGGACTTTCTATTTATCAAAGAATCCTGAAATAAATTGTACACAAATGTTTCTTGAGCAGCAAATCAGCATATTACAATGATTTCTGAAGAATCACGTGAAACTAAAGACTGGAATAAATTGCATTTTAAAAATATATCCAAATAGAAAACATTTATTTTAATTAGCATTCAGGGAAAAAGTGCAAACAGGGACAGTGCAAGATGAACTAGATGAAGATGAATTAGTCTCTATTCGAGCGCACTTGTCGCGCGCCTACATTTAAAATAACGAACTTGAGCGCGCAAAAGACACAACATATGTGAACTTAGTCAGTGGTTAGATCAACGTAGCAGTCAATAAGCGGGACAGTCATGTACGGGACATTTAGGCTCAATAAACGGGACGTCCCGGCTAATACGGGACAATTGGCAACCATACTTTTATATCATGCTGTGTAGAGCATAAAAATATCCCCATGTTGTACGTGTATCTTTATTTAGCATTGGAATGTTGCCCACCAATTTCATATTTCAACATGTTTCCGTTTGATTTTAGTCTGGCAATAGTTCAACTAGTAGCCTACAATGTGAAGTTTACAGGTTTGCGTTCCTTCACGTGGGCGATTTGCATGTGAATCGCTTTGCGTGTGTGGGTGTGGTCACATTAAAGATAATGAGGCTCCGCTTGAGAAACTGGACCTCTCGCTGTTTTTATACGGATTTCATAAACAGAGAATATTTCTTTTTTATATAAATGGCTTAATTTAAAAGAAGACATTCCAGGCTTTATGAAGAGATATCTGTCGTGTCTGTGTGGCAAGTTTTCTCTGAGTTCTGAGTATATTTTCACACACATTCCAGAGTGGACATCACAGGGAGACAGACGGGAGAACGCACATTCTGTATTTCACATCCAGTTTCCTTTATTTAGCAAAACTATGACACTTTAAGCTTTGTAAAGACATATCGTTCATGTCTGTGAGGCCAAAAATGACGGAGTATTTTAAGTTGTTTTACACTGGCATGAGGAAAAATCCAGCAAAACACGCCCACATGTTCTTCGGGTTCAGAGGGTTAATAAATGTGAAAGATAGAGAGAGACTGTGTTCCCCCATGTTTTTTAGCTGTTTAGTTTTAAGTCAAGCTGTTTGACAAACTGAAAAACTGATATTTTTATTTACTTGGAATGACAGAGATTGTAATTTTCACTTACATAAATATATCTTGTAAGAGCACCTCCGAGTTGGTGGCAACATAAACTGTGATTTTAAGAATGTAATGAGTTCATTTTTGATTTGATTTATGTAAATCAGAGGCACACATTTGCAATGAATCTAACCTGGAATGTCAACTTGCATCTTAATTGGAAGTGTGAAGTGTGCATAGCAAGAGATTGATTAGAATGTAAAAAAGAAAAAAAAAAAGAAACAATATTTTTTGTTGGTGGCTTGTTTTCATCCTGTTGTCAGAACACATGCTTGGACAAGGGCGCACACACAGCGAGCTACATGCTCGGGCATATCTCAAGATGCTCCAACATAGATCAGAACAGGCACTTGAAATGGGAACCGCACAACACATGAACACCTGACTCCAAGCAGCCTTGTGGTCAAAATCAATTCTGGCATGTATGACAGAGATAAAGTCTCTGTAGAAAAGTGAGGAGATACAAATGACAAGTGACGAGCAAGCTTCTGTCTAGACATGACAGATGACTTAACGGCAAGAGACCTCCCTGACAGCTTCGCTCAAACATGTCAAAGGCGGAAAATCACCCGGGAATAAGACGGCCGGACCCACGGATAGATTGAGTTGGCCTTTGACATTAAAAACAGAAGACAAGCACTAAAAAGGAATTAAAGAACAAAGTTTTTTTTTTTTTTTTTCAAATGACTCAAATAAGACAGTAAGCTTTAAAATAAATAAATAAAAGAACTAAGTGTTAGACTTCGATCGTCAATGGTTTCCCTTGGCAATATGTTAAGTAGGGGATTGTGTTTGAAAAGTAAACTGTATTTAGACTGTTCCTGCTGACATTAAGCCATGCAGACAGATGGAAAATAAATGATTCACAATGCTTGTATGAACTCCAAATAAATAGCATGATGACATTAACAATGTTGAGGAGGAACTAAAAGGAGTGATGCTATTAGTTTAACTACATTTGTCAGAAGCATGACAGCCGTTCAGCTGTTTTTAAAACTGTATAGCTTTTTCTCTAACAAGCTTTTTTTTTTTTTTACTGTAACAGCGTTACATCACCATTAATGTGGGAGGAGGCTGGCCAGCAATGAGTTTAAGGTGCGGGTGTCTAGTCATATGACTAAGGAAGCATAAAAAGTTGTCGCAGTGACAGATGGTAAGATTGGTATGTTTCTGAAGTTGTGCGCAACGTGCAGCCTCTGTACCCTTTCATAGATGTATGTCGAGTTATGTGGTTTGTTTGTGTTTAATCCTTAAATGATCCCTTTCTTATTTTAGGCTGACGTATTAAGAAGTTTTACTCTGTCTGGGAAGCGGGTCAAACAAACATTTATTGCTGCAGTACCTTCCATGGGCTGATGGCTGTGTTGAACGTTGAATAACTGGTAAATGCAGTATGTTTTATTGAAGCCGATCGGTTATGAGTTTGATGCAATTAATACATAAGAGTTTCTTTGTTGATGTTAATATCGGTGTTTTTTGTTTATAGTATCTTCTTTGCATCATATTTGGGGATTGAGGGCTGAGATTGGATAACTGCTGCAGTTATACTTTCGCTAAAGTATGTTTTGTCTGTCTTTTATTGCGGTTTGTATTGACACATTAAGGTTTTTTTTTTTTCTTTCTGTTAAAAGGGCAGACCAGCCACTGTTTCTTGTGCATTTAAGTTCTCTTGTGTTTTTTTTTAATTTTTTATCTTGATTCAATATTAAAGGTTTAATTTGATTATATTAATTATCGTTTTTGTTGTTTTTTTTTGTTGTATTGCTCTCCTCTTTCTGTGTGTTACAGTGCTAGTGGTTTTGTACAGGGCCTGGGCCTACATTGACACTTAACCTCCTGTGGTGTAGGTGATTTGGGTGGCGTGGCACTGCTGTGTGGTATGTATTAGGGTGGCACTGTAATGGTAACGTTAAAGGTTACTGTAACATAGAGATCCACTGGAGGCGAGTGCAGATGAACCCAAGTGCAGTATTTATTAAATCCAAAATGTGAACAAATCCCATAAACGTAGACTTGACTAGACTAGCATAGCATGAACTCACCAACAATGGTACAGGGAACAATACTCAACAAACTGACAAGGCAAACATGAAGACTATAGGTGTGTTCGACATCGGCTGTGGCTGGATGTAACCGATCAGCGAGAGTAGCTGCGTGCAGGCGGGGAGGAGCTGCAAACGGAGACGTGAAGTTGGACACTTTCTGCTTCCCATAGTGACGCTCACGCATACTTTATCACAGATGAAGTGAAATAAATGCAATATTTGTCAAATACACAGATGTTTCAGAGACATTTTAATTCAAAACTGCATGCACTGCTTAATACAGCATCTGTTCGTACAAGAATAAAGTTCAGCATATAAGCCTACACTATCAATGAAGTGGGGTTGAAGTTTATCAGTTTTATTTTGATAAACATTACAATATAACATCGTGACTACATGAAAAGAGGTTTTACCGTTATAAACAAACTGATTTGTGAGCATTAGTGGAACAGAATGTTTTAGAATAAACACGAAACGCACATGCTCGCTGTCATGCGGTGAATCCGGCCAATCGTGGAACAGCTGTGTCGTCATCAGAGCTCGTGCAGCCGCTCTAGAGAAGCTGCACCTCGAATCGCTCTCGCGGTACCTTGATGCCATATGTCACTGTCGCATGGCATCGGCGCTGTCTGAAGTTGGCCAAACATTCTAACCGGCATTCATTGCTTCAAGTCAGCCGCCAATCAGTCTGCATATCGCTGTATTAAGTCGAACAAGCCTTATATATACAGAGACTAGGGGAACACGTGACTATGACAACCAATGAACAGCTAGAACTCAACCACATGACAAGATAATGAACCAATGTGAATTATGGACACATGACTAGACCAACCAATGAGAACATGACACATAGACAAGGGAACCAATCAGAACATGACACATGAAACTAGGGAAGCACATGACATGATCACATAAGGGCAAGGAGGTCACATGACAAGAACCAGGAAACATGACTTTGAAATGACAAAATAAAAGACACGTGAACCAAAACCCGAAACCAACCGTGACAGATACTTATTTGCGGTGTATGCTGTTTTCTTCTTCGGTCTCTTACAGGTGGCAGGCCGTGCATAAGCGCAGGCATTCTCGAGGAGAGCTATTTCCCGATTCTATGGATTTTATTACAGATACATATTTTAATTGGTTTTAACCTTTGATGGCTTGTGTTGTAACAATAAAATTACAATTATTGACAAACTACATTTGCTGTTTATAATCAAATTATTTGTGGAGGACTCCTCCTCCCTTAAATAAGGAGGTGGCATAGTCAGTTTATATTTCCTACACTATAGAGCCATTAAATGAGTAATTAGAAAAGTCTGAATCATTTTAGTGAATCACATTGTTCAGAATTTAAAATGAAAAATAAACAACGACAACAAAAATCAAAGATTCATTTGAGCCCCTGTATATATGTCTTTTTTTTTTTTTTTTTTTTTGTAAACAGTGATATAAGAACATTATGGGTATTTTAAGGTGACATAGTTACACATTACTACTTTTATGCAAAATTATGCATATTTTCAAGTAACTAAACCCAAACCAAACCCCATCCGTATCTCTATTGTAAGTACATGTAGTTAATTAATGTTACTCAGTACTTATTTAAGTAAGTACAATGTAAGTATGTCACCTTTAAAATAAAGGGTTACATTTTATTTGAAGGTTTCATTGTTACAGTGTAATTATATATATATATAAAAGCCACCAAAAGCCACTTGGGTCAAAAATTAGATAACGATACTGAGTGAATACTCTCCGCATATAGGATACATTCATACAATACTTTCACTTCAAACCCGCTAAATCCCAGCCTCAGCCCATTCAGAAGTACCGGTACTTAGGTAGAAACCTATACATAGAAGCCTTAAAGAAAAACGTCAGATGGATTTAGATGCTTTAGCATCTGAAGTCTTATATATATATATATATATATATATATATATATATATATATATATATATATATATATATATATATATATATGTGTGTACTGAGTAATATTAATTAACTACATGTACTTACTATAGGGTTGGGGGTTTGGTTTAGGGCTGGTTGCATGTAATTATGCATAATTTACTGTTATTACTATGGTAAGTACTTGTAATATATGTAATGGACACTGTAAAATAAAGTGTTACCAAATAAAGTGTTACCAAAACATAATATTATAATTTAACAAAACAGTATAACATTTAGTGTATTTAGAATTGCTGTTGTTAGAGAAAGTTTTCAACTCAATTGTTTTAATTTATTGGTGGTATTTAAAAGTAAGCAACCGATTTCTAAATTTAATAGCAGAAAGTCCTGAATTGAAAAGATCTGTAAACTAAAGTACAGCTGAGTTGACGTTCAGTCAAGCCACAAGCAAAACAATAAATGTTTTTCTATACTTTCTCAATCTTTTCAAAACTCCCTTCTATATTTCATTTGGCCTTTATGACTGACGCACAGTAGCCCCCACACAGTAGCTGTGATGGGCAAATACCAACACCCAGCAATGAGAGTGCCATCAGTTTTACTCATTTTATTTGGTACTTTCTCAAAGCTTAAAAGGATTAAACTTTCAGCCCCTGGAATGGAGTGTGTGCACAGTGTTGTAAAGTGGCAATCTGTCTAAAGTAGTTTACTGGTGCATCTCCATGTGCTGTTTTCTATTCCGCTTGATGGAGTCTGGCAGAACACAACAATTCAGCCCAAACTCTAAAAGGGCGATTATCTTTAATAGCTATATAAAGACAACAGCAAAACGGCTGTCCAGCTCAGAAGGTTATCAGGGTCCAGCAATGGTTTTACCCAGAATGCAAAGTTCACAGTTGAAATCTCTTAATCCTAATTTATTAGCATGTGCCTGTCAACATCAGAGATTCAGTGTTTGTTATCAGTAAATTACAGGCTAACTTAACACAACTAGGCTACTGGTGTATGGGCTTTTAGTGCACACCATAAAAATAAAAAAAAAAAAAAAAAAGAAAAAATGTTTTAAAATGTATTTTGCATAAAATGCAGATGTTGAGAGTATTGGTCTCCCCAGAGGTCAGGATAGGCCAGACAATTTGTATGCAAATGCATAAAGCTACAGCAGCTGAGAGCTTCAACATCAACATCTAGAGATTGTACTGTTATTCATGCATAAAGTTAAATATACAATAATTATGTAAACAGATTTTTCAGCTTGCAAAAGAGATTGTTAATGTAGAATTTTACTTTTGGATCAAGTAAATAATGCTGTTAAATATAAAAATATAACCAGCTGTAAGGCGTAGTTTTTCAAATTTCTAACAATTTACAACTTTGTAACTGTGTAAGTAAAGCATCTCAATACAGTTTTATTATTATTATTATCATACACTTTTATGCTTGATGCTGTTGAACACGAATAGTTGAAAATGCTTTCATGGTTCAGTCTCACCATATTGCCACTGGGGCATGAAAAATCAAAATGATTGCATTGTCATTTGTCTGTTTTCTTTTACACTGTTGTTGATGATTTTGTTGTCACATTCAGTAACTCGTGTTCTTGTTATGTCTGGATGATTAACAAGTACACTTTTGTTTCATATTCCAAATGTTGAGGTGTGTGTTTTAAAGTGTTTCATGAGTTTTTTTCTGCTTAATGAGTGTTTGTGTTCACATTTTTCAATAGTTTTCTCCTTGACATGTTAATTTAACAATAAGATAAAGCTTATTATATTGAACAATTTTAAACCATGTTAAAATCTGACATTTTAAAAGTATGACAATTTGACATTTCAGTTAATTTAAGACATTTCTGACAACTCTTAGAGAGACTGGCTTGGTATTGGATATGGAAAGGTTAACTCTTTCCCAGCCAGCACAAAAAAATAAAAATAAAAATAAAAAAAATTGCCAGGCACTGCCAGCGTTTTTGATCATTTTCACAAATGTTTGATGACCCCCAGAATATATTATGTTGTATGAATATCTGAACATGCAATACACTCACCTAAAGGATTATTAGGAACACCTGTTCAATTTCTCATTAATGCAATTATCTAATCAACCAATCACATGGCAGTTGCTTCAATGCATTTAGGGGTGTGGTCCTGGTCAAGACAATCTCCTGAACTCCAAACTGAATGTCAGAATGGGAAAGAAAGGGGATTTAAGCAATTTTGAGCATGGCATGGTTGTTGGTGCCAGACAATTGTTGCCTGGTCTGATGAGTCTCGATTTCTGTTGAGACATTCAGATGGTAGAGTCAGAATTTGGCATAAACAGAATGAGAACATGGATCCATCATGCCTTGTTACCACTGTGCTGGCTGGTGGTGGTGGTGTAATGGTGTGGGGGATGTTTTCTTGGCACACTTTAGGCCCCTTAGTGCCAATTGGGCATCGTTTAAATGCCACGGCCTACCTGAGCATTGTTTCTGACCATGTCCATCCCTTTATGACCACCATGTACCCATTCTCTGATGGCTACTTCCAGCAGGATAATGCACCATGTCACAAAGCTTGAATCATTTCAAATTGGTTTCTTGAACATGACAATGAGTTCACTGTACTAAAATGGCCCCCACAGTCACCAGATCTCAACCCAATAGAGCATCTTTGGGATGTGGTGGAACGGGAGCTTCGTGCCCTGGATGTGCATCCCACAAATCTCCATCAACTGCAAGATGCTATCCTATCAATATGGGCCAACATTTCTAAAGAATGCTTTCAGCACCTTGCTGAATCAATGCCACGTAGAATTAAGGCAGTTCTGAAGGCCAAAGGGGGTCAAACACAGTATTAGTATGGTGTTCCTAATAATCCTTTAGGTGAGTGTATATCAAAAGAAAGAACAGACCCTCTGATTTTAAACCATTCTTTTTTTATCAACAATTATGGGTAAGTTTCATAAAAAAGCAGCATTTTGAGTACATCTGGATCAGATTCAGTGCGATGATCAAACACAGATGGAGTAGATCGAGTCCATCAACACCCCTAAAGTTTCACAGTCCTGTAACTTGGTCCTGGGTTGACATTTCATTCAGTAACATTAGGCAGTTTTGATTTATATGCTGTTTAAAAGATTAGTTCACTTCAAAATTAAAATTTCCTGATATTTGACCCACCCCCATCACATCCAAGATGTTCATGTCTTTCTTTCTTCAGTCGAAAATAAATTACGTTTTTTTGAGGAAAACATTCCAGATTTTTCTTCACATAATGGTTTTCAATCGCAACCAACAGGTTGAAAGTCCAAATCAATGCAGTTTCAAAGGGCTTCAGATGCTCTGCACGATCACAGACGAAATGATCGGTCCTTTAAAAAAAGAAATAAAAATGAATATACTTTTTAACCTAAATTGCTCATCTTGCGCTGCTCTGCGACGTGCCAGTGATTGCGCAATCACATCGAAAACATCACACTAGATGTAGGCAGAAGTACCGCCCCCGTGTTTACAAAGTGCACATGCGAAGACTAATACAAACATCCTTTAGCAAAAAAACAAAAAAAAGTCTAGTGTGATGTTTTCGCTGTGATTGCCCAGTCACTGGCATGTCGCAGAGCAGCGCAAGATGAGCAATTTAGGTTAAAAAGTATATTCATTTTATATTTATTTTGAAAATGGCCGATCATTTCACTAGATAAGACCCTATTCCTCGTCTGGGATCACGCAGAGCCTCTGAAACCCTTCAAAGACCTTTGATACTGCATTGATTTGGACCTCCAACATTTTTGTTGCAATTGAAAACCATTATGTGAAGAAAAATCCTGGAATGTTTTCCTCAAAAACTTAATTTCTTTTCGACTGAAGAAAGAAATATATGAACATCTTGGATGAGATGGGGGTGAGTAAAATATCAGGAAATTATCATTTTGAAGTGAACTAATCCATTAATGTTAGCCTGACGTCGTCATACTCAGATTCTCATACTCTTTTCATGTGTTTTGATCAGGAGACAGTCATAGCGCCACCTACCGCATAACAGTGAAAACATGGAAAGCCGGAAATATAATAAGAATATATTTCTAAACTAGTGCAATATATTCTTAAATGTAACTGTGACCTTATATATATATACATACTTTTATTTTATACTATTTTTCATACTTGTATATTTGTGTTCATGTTGTGTTGTATTGTATATGTGCACTGGAAGCTTCAGCACCAAGACAAATTCCTTGTGTGTGCAAGCACACTTGGCAATAAAGCTCTTTCTGATTCTGATTCTGATTCTGAAAATTCTGTCAATAGTGGGGAAGCATTGTCTCACAAATGGCAAATCAATGGTGGGGAAAGGGTCAATGTAGTTGGTCTTGGCAGAATAGATCTGCTATGCTGCTGCTGCTGCAGAGCAAATACAGAGACGTACTACTGCCAATATATTCATGCTGCTGCTGCACCCGTAGCAGATCTATACAGGTGGATCTGGGAAAGGTGGAAGGTTTCTCAAAGCGCGCTGCAGACTGCTAACAGCAATACTACCGGTATTTGAATGTTGAGCTGCAGCTCATTGGGCGCTGATGCAACAGCAACCAATCAGCTGTGCTATGTAGATAACCATGTGATCACTACCAAAATTGAGTTAAGGACATATCAGACAGCGCCAGAAATGAGTTTCATGCCAGAACTTGGTATTTAATTACATAATTAAGACATTTACACATACAATCTATGTATATGAGCTAAACTATAAAAGGCCTTGTAAACTGATGTTTTCATTTTTTACTTTGTAAATGTATGTATTCCTTCATGAGAAAATATTTGGGTATTTACTTTATATCGATACTTAATACTTTATTTCGATATTACAACTTTGCCAACTTATTTGCATGCAACTTTGTCAACAAATTCTACGAACCCAAAACCTAACCCTAACAGACTATTAATACTCTAATGAGAGTTAGTTGACATGTAGTTGCAAACTTACTTATAGTTAGTAGAATGTGTAAAGTGGAATATCGAAATAAAGCGTAACCAATATTTGTTTGTAAGACTCAACCCCACCCCTCTCCACCCGGGCAATGTTACAAAAGACAGATTGAAATTATAAATTGACATTACTTATCCCCACTCCTCAGATGCTACCACTTACAGAAAGGGTCCAATTTATATGTTTCAAGAGGCCTTCAATGTATGTGCAAAAAGTATAATAATCTCCCTGTGTCAGCTGCCATTTTGATTCCAAGAGCAGCAAATAGACGACTGCAGTCCAGCTTAATGGGCATAATGCTCCGGCGCTTTGCAAATTCATGAAACTCCATCCCAGGAAAAAATGCAATAGACTCTTGGGACACTGCTGGAAAAGAGGCACATTTTTTTCTTTTTATTGCTGTTGCGCTCAGTGCAAAGATGGAGGTCAATGGAAGTGAATATAGCAGATTCACTTTGCATGCTGATTTAGGTGGCTCTCTCGCCACGGGGCCTTAACAGTGCCTTCCCCATAAAAGATTTCAATTTGTGGAGAGAGAGACGCCAGGGGCCTAAAATAATCATGCTTGTTCCAAAGCCCTTAAGCTCATGTTATGACGAAGGCAAACTGTCAACTGCTAAATAGAAAAACATTATAGTCTTTCTTTTCGGAAAATGCACTTGTCATTTCATATAGGGGACACACGTATCTCCCAGCCGGCCACAAAACACTATCTGTCACTTTCGCTTTGCTAGCACATATCTCTTAAAGTATAGAGAAATAAGGCGCTATATTGGCTGCTATTCGGGTCATGGCTCGATGCCGGTAGGGATTCTGTTCAACCCCTCCAAACTCGTTTTTTTTTTTTTCTCGCGAGCATGGAGGTTTGAGCACAATCCGTGATTACAAGGATTAGATTGGTTTAAAACCAAGGGTGCCCAAACACTTTACTCTGAAGGGCAACATTCATGCAATTTCAAATCTCACTGGAATGTGGGGGAACAGAGGGCTTTGAAATAGTGTGCTTGAAAGGGGTCTGGTGCATGAGGGGGCGCTGGCAGGGGGGACGAGGGGAGACCTGGCGCGGACGCCGTAGCGATTTCACCGTGAGCACAGCCAAGTCAACTGTGAATAATGTCATTTGGAAGTCCGGGGTGACGCAGTGTTCTGGAGAGCTGCCGAGAGCCCTGCTCTGCGAGCCCCAGATGAACTTTCGAAAACTCACTGAAGTCAACGATGCATTTCAGCTCTTAATTAAAGGAAAGCACACACTTCTAATTAGTCTAATTCTGGGTACTAATTTGAGGGGTCATTAAGGCGCAGGAAACTAATCTCTATCAAAACCCGGCAAAGCCGTTTAGAGCGACTGGTTACGTGAGCTAAAGCTGAATGCTAATAAGGATTCTGAAGCGACTAAAAGGCTGGATTACCACTCTGACAGATAGTGATACAGCAACCTGGTATCACCACCAGGCACAGATGAACATTTGGCCCAGGCTGCCATGAATTTATATGGCACTAGCTTTTTCAGAGAAACCAAATGTAAATTTTCAAAATTCAGTTAGATAAGCTTAAAAACAAACAAACAAACAAAACTAGAAGACACCCTCATAGAGAATCCTAGGGTTAAAGTCAATGTGAAACCTATATGCACTCTTAATACACATCTCTCATCTCACGATTCATCAGTCCCCCTCGTGAAATCGTGGGGGCCCTGAGAACCATCACCACCTTTCTAGACATCTGACTCCAAACTCACGACCACTAAATGCCCACTTTTCAAGATTCAATCAATTCCTTTTTGGATGACCCTTTATTTATTCTTGTTGAACATCCTCCTTCTTTTAGAAAAAAAACCATCATATTACAGAAGTAAAATGGGTTGAGAATGTCATTTCATGCCTTGCTCAAGGGCACAATGATGGTGGTTTTTGTTGTTGCTGTTGTTGTTGTTGCTGTTTTTCTTTTTCATGGTATTGTGCAAGAAATCTTTTGATTACTAGCCCTGAGCTTTAACCATTTTGCCACACCAACCCACAGTGGTAATTCTGTTTGGTGTTCAATTTCATACTGCAGCTCAGTCAGCAATACAGAAATCAGAATGAAGCTATTATGATGTCTTGTAAGTGTTATCTCCTAACCATTAACTCCAGCTAAATTCCCCTTGCTAAAATCTGATTTCCCAGCTGTCAAGGCATGGACTGGTGCATCAGAACCACATGGCTCTCAGAAAAATCCCTAACGCTGTGAAGATAAGAGCCAAACCAAACACGTCTGGTATTCAGAAGGGCAAAACCCCCATCAGAATGAGTGTCCACAGCTATTGGTTGCGCCTCAAGCCCATCTCTCCACTGCAAGGCCTTTTGTAATCGCCATCATTAGCAGAGCTCACCTGTTATGTTCCCCATGCCAACCTTGATTAAGACCCAGCGTGTGGCTGAAAGCAGATGTATGCGCCAGGATGTAGGGGCTATTCATAACAAATGGGGAGACTTGGACAGAGTCGTGGCCATCCAGCATCTCTAACAGACGGGAAGAGATGGACCGGCTTTGTGTTCTGTAGAGTGAGAGTTGGGGATGATCCATCATGTCCAGCTGAGCCAATGGAACATGGAAACCAAACCAAAAATGGACAGTATTGAACATTTTTGGGAAGGTAATGAGTACCCGCAGCTGCTACCATCATTTTAAATTAAAATAAATAGTTATATTTGCTCCCTCGTTGCTTAACATTTCTCCCATATTGGTCTATGAAATTTTGACGAAATTCTACTAATGCTCAAAAAATGCTCTAATAAAGCATCTACAATACAATAATGAAATATTTGCAATATGTTATATGTATAATTTTGTCAGAATATAGAGTATAGCTACTTTTGAAAGTCCGTCAATGGTGAATTATGTTTTTAATAATAGTGAATATTAGTGTAGTTACAGTATCAACCAGCAGGGGCTAAGTGGCTGACGCTAAATAGCTAAACATTTCCCGCTCTGAAAGTAAGCCAGAACAGACTGTCACCTCTCCCTTTTTTAGTATGATAAAGTAATTAGGGAAGTAGAGCAAACAGGGGCCTTTTGCTCTGCATGGTGACAGAAGGACCATGACCATGATAATGAGTTTTTGCATTATTAGGCAGTAATGAATGGGACACACTGATTTGCCTCCATGTTAGCCTCAGGCATAACAGCTGGATCTGTCAGTCACACCGATGGGGAGTCAATCGAGGCTTGTAACCTCAAATATTTTTTTTTTTTTTTCAAGCATCTGTGAAAAGCATACTTGCTGAATTCAATCGATTATAGTGTCAAATGAATCAAATCATAAGCAAATAAATAAACAAGGAAGCATAAATGTAGAATTAACCCCCCACAGTTTGGAGTGCACTTAGTTTGTTAAGAATGATTTATGCACTCTGGTTGTATAACTTATTCAGTCTATCCTGTTTTAGCATTTTTTTCGGGGTCACAAAAATCTGTGACAAACTAATCTTGTGACTAGTACGATTTGGCACACATTATTCATATATTGGAATTTGAATCAAATTGGTCACGTCCAAAGAAAATTTTATTGGAATGACAGGGATATGCATTTAACAGAATTGTAATTCAATAGCTATGGTTTCATCCAAAGTTGCAAATTAAACTTATGCACAAAATTGGAATATTGCATAAAATATTTGCGAATAAAGCAGCATTTCCATCCCATGTGTTCAAGAGAACAAAGGCATCACTTCTTGGGAAATTGACACAAAATATCTGTAATAAAAATGAAAGTTGCTGCAATCAGAGAATACACTGTGGTTCTTTTTACCTATATCATAAATGACCAGTGTTAGGAGTAATGCGTTACAAAAGTAATGCATTACAGTAGCGTGTTACTTTTTGCTGTAACGCAGTAGTGTAAGGCATTACTAATCAATTTTCAATAATATTTTACTCTGTACATTTTCAGTAACGCTTGCGTTACATTACTTTTTTAGCCCAAAATGTAATTGTTCAAAAAAATTAAAATTAAACAAAAAACCAGCAAGACCACGAGACATTAACGAATGAAAAATGCGAGTTACCTGTTCGTGGTCAGTCAGTAGCTGTGTGTGGTGTCCAAGTTTGTAAATAAAGACTAAATGACAGCTTCTGATATATTTGTATTTCATTGATTTATTGATTTATTTATTTTGTATTGTGTGACAGTCTAGTGAAGGCGTGTTTAGGGCGGGTTTTACAGGAGTGCCATGAGGCATGATTTCGGCCTCTGTGCAGCACACCCCAAACGGACGAGGCGCACGCGCAGTCAGCGGAGGCTCGCGCTGCTGAACCAAATGAAAGTATAAACAAGGCTTAATGGGTGAAGATGGCAGAAGAAGACACACTAGCAATTAAAAAAAAACCAACAAAAAAAAAAACCAACAAAAAAAAAACAAACATCTCTTGCACTTTTTGCACTTGCAATGATGTTTTTGTGTTGTGAACCTCTTGAATTCAAAGAGAAATAATGACAACAATAAAAAAAGAACAAATGCATCTTGTCATGGCATTACATACCGTTCTGTCGTGTCTAATATGAATAGACCCAAGCTATTCCCAGATATTGCCAGATAATCGCTTTACCTCTACCATACTTTTAACAGACTTGGATCGTTTGTGATTCTGTCTGTCATCCTTTGTTGCATTTTCTTGAGTCTTCACTTTGCTAATTATATGCTATATTGTTGGCCTGGAGAGCCCACAGTCATTGTGCTACATCACATCGCCTTCTACTGGATGTAAAATGCTCTGTAGAGTAGCCGACATTTTGTCATTTTAGAATGTGACGTTATACTTCTGTAGTTATTCTGGTGAAAGTAATGTAATGCATTACAATTCTGAGACAGTAATATTGTAATATTGCACAACATTGTAAATGACTTGCGCCGAGTTCACACTGCCGATTTTAGGCCCGATTTTGACTCGCCGACAGGTTTTGCTAAATCACAGACAAATGCCCAAAATCATAGGCAAATCAGTGCTCGTGCACATGAGTGACAATCACACCGTGTGAATTATCAAAGACACGATCAGAGAGAATCACAGACACTGACGCCCGTTAGATATTTGGCATGCTTGATTTAAAATCCTACTGTGTGAAATGACTGAAGTTCTGACTGAAAATGACATCAATGACCTACAGCCAATGAGAGAGTGAGATACAGGGCAGCGGGAGGTACAGGGAGGAGTTACAGACCAGAATATCAGTATTTTAATAGATATATTTACAATTATATCAAACAGAAACAAAGCACAAACATTTGCTGCAACAGCAGCACATTGCAAAATAATTTATTTACCTCAAACTCTCTTGCAGAACAATCCTTGCTCCCTGCTTCTCCCAAACTATTTCCCCGCCAAATCTGTAAATCAGCGCACAGACAATTTGGATCATAAACTTTTTAGTTTTTAGTTTATCATCTTTAGTAACAATTCCAGTCTCGCGCAAGAACTCCGGTCTGACGCACGCGTGATCTCGCATTGTTTACTAGTCACATCTTGTGCGTGTTTGCTTGTGAAACTTAATTTGCGCACCAGAGAGAGTTGTCGGTGATTCTTCCTATTGTAAAATCATGCAGTGTGAAACCTCCTGTCGCCGATCCATCATGCAGTGTGAACACAGCAGCGACTGAAAGCTACCCCAGATAGTCATGCAGTGTGAAATGAACAGTGACCCGACGAGTTTGAAAATCGTGCAGTCTGAACTCAGCATTAGACGTTCAGATGGCTGGTGTTTGGGAACACAATCATGTGAGGCAGTTCTGGGAGGTCATTATACCAAGTCTTTTTGATCACAGACTATGGATCAGGCATTTAAGAATAACTAAAACAACATTTGAGATGCTGTGCAATGAAACTAATCCGCTGGTTAGTCCAGTTATCCAATGATATTCTCTGTTCAGGAAAAAATAACAAGAGTTTGCACATTGGGGGATTTATTTGGTAAATAGTAGATAATGTGCATGTCTTTTCAAATGAGTGCATACATGTTTTATGCACATTTTTAGAATTTATGTGCATTTTTTTTTATGCTATATCACAACATTTGCATAAAAATAGATGGATGCAAACATGGTTATTGATATTCACAGGTACAGCATTCTGGAAAATTTATTAAAAATATTAGTTATATCCTAGTCCACAATTTAATTTATTAAAAAAAATTAAACATATGAAATAAATAATATCTATGCAGCTTTTAACATTTGTTTTCTTTGAAACAAGGCTGTGTCATGCCAACATTCAAATATTGTCTTGACAAACTTGGCTCTTTGAATTTCAATTAATTTCTAATTACACTTACATTTAAATTTGAATTCTGCATCCTCTCTGGTAGCTAAATTAAAATTCAGCAATTTAAACAATTTTTGCAATTTTTAAAATTCATAATTCGACTCTAAATGGTGCAAAATCCTGAAATCTACATAAACAGCTGATTTAAATTACTTGATTTTTATTGCAGTTATTCCATATGTAGCATAATTTAAAATAGTGAAATTGAAACAGTTTGCACTAAAAAGATGACAATGACTTTACTTAAATAAATGGGAGTATTATTTCAGCTCATTTAATGCCTGGTTAAACAGAGTTACATGAAATGCTGAAATGTAAAAATGCAATAAATCAGAACTTTTCCCCAAAACTATCCACACTGTTTTGATTTGATGCCCCTAAATTATTGTTTGAACTGATGTCTGCATGCGAATTCTGTCCTTGTCTCCGCATTCTTGCATCATTTAAAGACATCAATCATTTGCACTCATCCCTTTCTCTCAGCTTTCCCTCTCTCACTTCCCATCAACAGCAGACAGACATCAAAAGAGAAGAGAACGCTAATGACTGAGAGAACCGGAGGATGGAGGAAACAGCTGAAGGGGACAGCAGATGGATGGAGAGGTGTCAAACGTGATGAGAAAGGTGCAGCTGCGGTCCTCTTTTCCCAGCTGCTTGGTGTCATGGGGTGAGGCTTAGGTGACCTCCGAAATATCGCCCATCTGACACCCTGACCTAAATCTGTCCTGGCTGGCTTTATCTCGACAAGGTACTAGTAGGTTTTGACATGCAATGAGACACAACTCAGCAGTTATGGACACTGATATGACTGATATTTTGACACTTGTCCCTTATCTTGAAAGATGCATTCATTACACTGGCAGCAGTTAGAAACTGTAAGTGAAGACGGCTTTAGTGGCACACATGATGAAGGAAATGCTAAACTATTCAGCAAAATTATATTTAATAAACCTTAAGTCAAAGCCAATGGATCATTCATTCATTCATTCATTCATTCATTCATTCATTCATTCATTCATATTCATTAAAGATTCAGAAGTGTTAGTTCACCCAAAAATGAAAATTATTTCCCATAATTTACTCACCCTCAAGCCATCCTATCCTATGTATATATGACTTATTTCTTTCAGCCAAACACAATCAGAGTTATAGTAAAAATTATCTTGGCTCTTCCAAGCTTTATAATGGGAGTGAGTAGAGTTTTGAAGCCCAAAAAGTGCATCCATCCATCATAAAAGTAATCCAAACAACTCCAGTGGGTTAATAAAGGTTTTTTGAAATGATCAATATAATCACTGGCTTCCAGTAAGGGCCGTACTTGAGTCTAGTTCTGGCGAAAGAGTGACCTCTGACCTATGCATGGCGCATTGACGTGCTGATGAATGCAAAGCGCAAAGGATACAGCAAAACAAAACACCGGTCACAGCTTTTTAAGGAGAAATATTTAGTTTGTTGCTAGGGCTGGGCGGTATATCAACTTTGCACAATATATCGATACACACTCACCTAAAGGATTATTAGGAACACCTGTTCAATTTCTCAATGCAATTATCTAATCAACCAATCACATGGCAGTTGCTTCAATGCATTTAGGGATGTGGTCCTGGTCAAGACAATCTCCTGAACTCCAAACTGAATGTCAGAATGGGGAAAGAAAGGTGATTTTAAGCAATTTTGAGCATGGCATAGTTGTTGGTGCCAGACAGGCTGGTCTGAGTATTTCACAATCTGCTCAGTTACTGGGATTTTCACGCACAACCATTTCTAGGGTTTAGAAAGAATGGTGTGAAAAGGGAAACACATCCAGTATGCGGCAGTCCTGTGGGCAAAAATGTCTTGTTGATGCTAGAGGTCAGAGGAGAATGGGCGACTGATTCAAGCTGATAGAGCAACTTTGACTGAAATAACCACTCATTACAACCGAGGTATGTAGCAAAGCATTTGTGAAGCCACAACACGCACAACCTTGAGGCGGATGGGCTACAACAGCAGAAGACCCCACGGGTACCACTCATCTCCACTACAAATAGGAAAAAGAGGCTACAATTTGCACAAGCTCAAGATTCAAGATTCAAGAGTTTTATTTGTCACATACACAGTTATATACAGTTGTTGAAGTTGAAGTTGAAGTTTATTCGTCATTACACATGTACAAGTACAGTATAACGAAATGAAGTTTGGAGCAAGCCTCCGGGCATAGCCGATTATTCAGGCGCCGCCCTAGAAACACATTCTTACAGAATATACAACCGGCAGTGAAATGTGTATATTCTGTATATAACTGTGTTTGTGACAAATAAAACTCATAAAACAAATAAAAGTGTATATGTGACAAATAAAAGCTCACCAAAAATTGGACAGTTGAAGACTGGAAAAATGTTGCCTGGTCTGATGAGTCTCGATTTCTGTTGAGACATTCAGATGGTAGAGTCAGAATTTGGTGTAAACAGAATGAGAACATGGATCCATTATGCCTTATTACCACTGTGCAGGCTGGTGGTGGTGGTGTAATGGTGTGGGGATGTTTTCTTGGCACACTTTAGGCCCTTAGTGCCAATTGGGCATCGTTTAAATGCCACGGCCTACCTGAGCATTGTTTCTGACCATGTCCATCTCTTTATGACCACCATGTACCCATTCTCTGATGGCTACTTCCAGCAGGATAATGCACCATGTCACAAAGCTTGAATCATTTCAAATTGGTTTCTTGAACATGACAATGAGTTCACTGTACTAAAAGGCCCCCACAGTCACCAGATCTCAACCCAATAGAGCATCATTGGGATGTGGTGGAATAGGGAGCTTCGTGCCCTGGATGTGCATCCCACAAATCTCCATCAACTGCAAGATGCTATCCTATCAATATGGGCCAACATTTCTAAAGAATGCTTTCAGCACCTTGTTGAATCAATGCCACGTAGAATTAAGGCAGTTCTGAAGGTGAAAGGGGGTCAAACACAGTATTAGTATGGTGTTCCTAATAATCCTTTAGGTGAGTGTATATTTTTTGAACCGATATGGAATGAGGCAATACCGTTTATATCGATATACAGGTGCTGGTCATATAATTAGATTATCATCAAAAAGTTGATTTATTTCACTAATTCCATTCAAAAAGTGAAATATTATATTGAAATGTATATTATATTCATTCATTACACACAGACTGATATATTTAAAATGTTTATTTCTTTTAATTTTGATGATTATAACTGACAACTAAGGAAAATCCCAAATTCAGTATCTCAGAAAATTGTGAAAAGGTTGAATACTGAAGACACCTGGTGCCACACTCTAATCAACTAATGAACTCAAAACACCTACAAAGGTCTCTCAGTCTAGTTCTGTAGGCTACACAATCATGGGGAAGACTGCTGACTTGACAGTTGTCCAAAAGACAACCATTGACACACAAGGAGGACAAGACACAAAAGGCCATTGCAAAAGAGGTGTTCACAGAGCTCTGTGTCCAAGCACATTAATAGAGAGGCGAAGGGAAGGAAAAGGTGTGGTAGAAAAAAAGTATACAATCAATAGGGATAACCGCACCCTGGAGAGGGTTGTGAAACAAAACCCATTAAAAAATGTGGGGGAGATTCACAAAGAGTGGGCTGCAGCTGGAGTCAGTGTTTCAAGAACCACTACGCACAGACGTATGCAAGACATGGGTTTCAGCTGTCGCATTCCTTGTGTCAAGCCACTCTTGAACAACAGACAGCGTCAGAAGCGTCTCGCCTGGGCTAAAGACAAAAAGGACTAGACTGCTGTTGAGTGCTCCAAAGTTATGTTCTCTGATGAAAGTAAATCAGGGTCCCAGAGTCTGGAGGAAGAGAGGAGAGGCACACAATCCACGTTGCTTGAGGTCCAGTGTAAAGTTTCCACAGTCAGTGATGGTTTGGGGTGCTATGTCATCTGCTGGTGTTGGTCCACTGTGTTTTCTGAGGTCCAAGGTCAACGCAGCCGTATACCAGGAAGTTTTAGAGCACTTCATGCTTCCTGCTGCTGACCAACTTTATGGAGATGCAGATTTCATTTTCCAACAGGACTTGGCACCTGCACACAGTGCCAAAGCAACCAGTGCCTGGTTTGAGGACCATGGTATCCCTGTTCTTAATTGGCCAGCAAACTCGCCTGACCTTAACCCCATAGAAAATCTATGGGGTATTGTGAAGAGGAAGATGCGATATGCCAGACCCAACAATGCAGAAGAGCAACCTGGGCTCTCATAACACCTGAGCAGGCCACCACAGACTGACCGACTCCATGCCACGCCGCATTGCTGCAGTAATTCAGGCAAAAGAGCCCTGACTAAATATTGAGTGCTGTACATGCTCATATTTTTTCATGTTCATACTTTTCAGTTGGCCAAGATTTCTAAAATCCTTTCTTTGTATTGGTCTTTAGTAATATTCTAATTTTCTGAGATACTGAATTTGGGATTTTCCTTAGTTGTCAGTTATAATCATCAAAATGAAAATAAATAAACATTTGAAATATATCAGTCTGTGTGTAATGAATGAATATAATATACAAGTTTCACTTCTGAATGGAATTAGTAAAATAAATAAACTTTTGATGATATTCTAATTATATGACCAGCACTTGTACATTAGATTGATCTGAGCACATCTGTAAAATAGTGGGTAGGCCTACAGAAGTGAGCTGATGCAGGAAAATGCATGATACAGCTGTCCTCAACATGACACATGCTTTATATTAAGGGCTTCAAAATAACTGGTAAGATATAGTTAACATGTATAGTTTTAAAGCAGCTTGCCCTGTCACTCTGAGAGATCAGTCAAATGTAGGCAATGTGGCTAATATGCTTTTGTTTTTTTATTTTCATTTTTAGTTTAGTGAATTATTAATTTTGTTTTTAGTAATGCGATTTTAACCTCCTTTTTCACATAATATATTGCATAGCCTACATTACATTCATTGTATTTCTTTAATGCCTTCAATATCATCATTGTTTTTAGGACATCATTGGGCAAGATGTGAAAAAATATTACAAACCCGATTCGAAAAAGTTGGGACACTGTACAAATTGTGAATAAAAAGGAATGCAATAATTTACAAATCTCATAAAAAAAAAAATAATAATAATAATATTTTATTCATAATAGAATATAGATAACATATCAAATGTTGAAAGTGAGACATTCCAAAACATTCCAAAAAGTTGGGACAGGTAGCAATAAGAGGCCAGAAAAGTTAAATGTACATATAAGGAACAGCTGGAGGACCAGTTTGCAACTTATTAGGTCAATTGGCAACATGATTGGGTATAAAAAGAGCCTCTCAGAGTGGCAGTGTGTCTCTCAGAAGTCCAAGATGGGCAGAGGATCACCAATTCCCCCAATGCTGCGGCCAAAAATACTGGAGCAATATCAGAAAGGAGTTTCTCAGAGAAAAACTGCAAAGAGTTTGAAGTTATCATCATCTACAGTGCATAATATCATCCAAAGATTCAGAGAATCTGGAACAATCTCTGTGCGTAAGGGTCAAGGTCGGAAAAACCATACTGGATGCCCGTGATCTTTGGCCCATAGGCGGCACTGCATCACATACAGGAATGCTACTGTAATGAAATCACAACATGGGCTCAGGAATACTTCCAGAAAACACTGTCGGTGAACACAATCCACCGTGCCATTACGCCGTTGCCAAAAAAAGAAGCCATATCTAAACATGATCCAGAAGTGCAGGCATTTTCTCTGGGCCAAGGCTCATTTAAAATGGACTGTGGCAAAGTGGAAAAACTGTTCTGTGGTCCAGACCAATCAAAATATGAAAGTTCTTTTGGAAAACTGAGTACGCCATGTCATCCGGACTAAAGAGGACAAGGACAACCCAAGTTGTTCTCAGCGCTCAGTTCAGAAGCCTGCATCTCTGATGGGATGGGGTTGTATGAGTGTGTGTGGCATGGGCAGCTTACACATCTGGAAAGGCACCATCAATGCTGAAAGGTATATCCAAGTTCTAGAACAACATATGAAGACTGTTTATCTATCTCCTCTCCCACTCCATACAAAAAATCCCATCACGTGACCACGTGTACTGTGTCATGTTTATGTTTATGTTTATGTTTTGTTGTGTTTTGCTATGTAATGCTTGCTAAATTGCATTCTTGTATTTCTGGAGCGTAGGGGCGGCGCCTGAATAATCGGCTGCGGCCCGGAGGCTTGCTCCAAACTTCATTTCGTTATACTGTACTTGTACATGTGTAATGACGAATAAACTTCAACTTCAACTTCAACGACTTCAGATGCAAAAGCCTCACGTCCATCTGATGTTTTCTTTTAAATAAGCATTTTTGTCAGGCTTCTATGTATAAGTTTCTACCTAAGTACGGTACTTCTGAATGGGCTGAGGCTGGGATTTAGCGGGTTTGAAGTGAAAGTATTTTATGAACTTATACGATATGTGGAGAGCATTCACTCAGTATCGCTATCTCATTTTTGACCGAAATGGCTTTTAGAGGCTTTTGCATCTGAACTCTTCATATGCTCCCATCAGGCGTCGTCTCTCTCAGGAAGACCTTGCATTTTTCAACATGACAATGCCAGACCACATACTGCATCAATTACAACATCATGGCTGTGTAGAAGAAGGATCCGGGTACTGAAATGGCCAGCCTGCAGTCCAGCTCTTTAGCCCAGAAAACATTTGGCGCATCATAAAGGAAGATGCCACAAAGAAGACCTAAGACAGCTGAGCAACTAGAAGCCTGTATTAGACAAAGAATGGGACAACATTCCTATTCCTAAACTTGAGCAACTTGTCTCCTCAGTCCCCAGATTGTTATAAAAGCAAAGAGGGATGCCACACAGTGGGAAACATGGCCTTGTCCCAACTTTTTGAGATGTGTTGATGCCAGGAAATTTAAAATCAACTTATTTTCCCTTAAAATTATACATTTTCTCAGTTTAAACATTTGATATATCATCTATGTTGTATTCTGAATAAAATATTGAAATTTGAAACTTCCCATCATTGCATTCTGTTTTATTCACAATTTGTACAGTGTCCCAACTTTTTTTGGAATCAGGTTTGTAGTTGTCTATACACATTTCATGTGTAATGCATTACACCTAATGCTGATCTACAGTGATAGTGATACAGTATGTGGGCTCAACGTCATGTTCAGATCCTAATTTCAACCTGATTATCTACGGCTCCAAACTAATTTTGAAGTGACAGCTCAATATGTCTTCATACTTTGTCACTCGCTGGAGGACACTGTCAACAAAACACCTTGACATCACAGTAAACTTTATTTTGGCAGTATTTGAGGTTACAATCCCCCTTCAGGTCTGTGAGGTTTTTTTGTTTGTTTGTTTTGTTTGTTTTTTGGTTCAATTTGCCAGATGTTTCTTCTTTCTGTCATTAAAGGTGACACTCCATAATTTACTGTAAATGTATACCTATACAGATCTCAGTTGGCTTCCATTTTAAGGGTCATAATACAGTTAGGCCGGATATACTCACAAAGAAAGAAGGTTTCGTTCTTTGCTTAAAGGGTAAAAAAGATTTAAATATTTTCAGTGGTATTCTGTTAGTGAACATCCTGACACCAACATCCAGTGATGTATATTTATTTATGCATTAAGCAGACACTTTTATCCAGCGACTTACATTGCATTCAAGGTACACATTTTTAATTTTTGTCAGTTCTTGCTTTCCCTGGTAATCGAACCCATGACCTTGGTGTTGCTAGTGCCACGCTCCTATTTTTGAGCTGGAAAGCATTTGTATAAAGTACTCAAAAGCCATCTACGTGAGTAAAAGTATAGATATCTTGCTAGAAGATTACTTTGGTAAAGTCAGTGTTTAGAGAATATTACTTGAGTAAAAGGATTTTTAAGTATGTGATATTTATAGTACTTAGAAAGTATAAAAAGTTTTTTTTTTTTTAAAGTAAATGCAAAATACAAAGGATACATTTTTTTAATTGTTCAGTAAGATTGTGTTCAGTTTTAACTCATCCATTTTTGTTTTCTTTGAATACAAAATGGCAAACTGTTTATTGTAAGTTTAAATATAAAAATATAATTCCTTACTGTACTATGAATTAGTTCATGTTAATTCATAGTACAGTAACTAATGTAAGAACAACTTTAAAATGTAATCAACCTTAGTTAATGTTAAAAATGGACTCTTATTGGAAAATGTTAGCATTTCATATAAATCAAACAGTCATGTGCTTAAAGATGGCCATCTTCACACAAAGTCATAGCATTGAAAGTTAGACACAGTATATGTGCAGTGTTGGGGAAAGTTGCTTTGAAAAGTAATGCATTACAATATTACGTTACTCCTCATCATAAAGTAACTAAATGCATCACCTAGTTACTTTTAAGAAAAGTAATTATTACATTACTGTAGCATTTTTATTTTTATTATTCATTTTTTCCACCTTGGCTGGGCTTGTTTTTAATATATAACAAAAGTTCTATTTTTGAGCAATTGTAAAGAACCCTTTCACACCAAAGTGAAATAATAAGCCTCAGATAACACTTATTTTAAATTTAAATCTAAATTTAAATCTAAAGTAATTTTTAAACTGAAAAACTGGTTAACTGGTTTAGCAGAATCATTAAAGGTCAGCAGCAAGTACATTAGTCAAGCAATGGTCAGCAGCAAGTGAATTGAATGCATAAAATATTTGATTTATTTAACATTTAATTATTAAGCGTTTGCATAGTATTCTGATTTTGCATTTCACAGATTTTATTTGTTTCTGTTTCTGTGAGGATACAGTTTGATTTCTTCTCATGTCACTGGCTTCAAATGCGCCGCCCAGCTGCATGCCCGACTGCATAAAAGCGTCCAAGATGGATATAAAATAATGCAAATAGATGGAAACAAAAGCGTGACATTAAACATTCCAGGTCAGACGTTTGTCTGCGTGTTTTTCATGTTGTTTTAACCGCTTGAGGTACTAATGTTAGCATCCTCTCTCAACATGAGTAACATTAGCCGCAGCATCGTCAGCAAATTAATTACTTTATGGTGACAGGGAAAGCATGGACTGTAGTGTACTGTCATAACATACCATTATGTCTGTGCGTATGCAGCAAATGCAGAAATCCCGTGTGTATATTAGATCTGTGTAGCATTAGCGTAAGTGTAAGCAGTGTAATACAGGTATATATACCTACTGCTATATGTGCTGTTGATGATATGAATCAAACAACAAAAGACAAACAAAATCACTCTGCTCGCGACTGAATAACTTTAGCAGCTTTATTAAGAACACATTTCTTGCTGGAATGCTGCTGTTAAACGCTCTGGCGAGAAGCTAAACATGACGGTTGTGTACAGCTCTCTGAGGGCGGGAGTCTATCAAATGGATTAAAAATTGTATTTGCCTGACCTAATCAACTACCCCACCGAACCTCACTTGTCCCTATCTCTCGGTTGGGAGGTCAGCCTGACAACAGTCTGCTAATGTTGTGGTTTTAAATGATGCCGTTTCCTCTTCTTTGAAATAACACTTCACTCAGTCTTTGATGC